>PVJI01006881.1:0-82540 GCA_004026765.1 Micronycteris hirsuta | reverse complement strand
AATTGGTTTTTCAGGATGCCTTTCGACCCAGCAATTATACCCTAAGAATCCTGAAATTATATAAACTTTTAAAAATTATTAAAAATTATATAAACAGTACGACATTATTAAATATGAACTTGATCACTATATCTCTTCTAACAGAAAATGATGTCTACTAGTTAGAGACTTTCTAAAAAGTAAAGTTAATGTAAATGAATGACATTATTTTATAATGTGGATAATTAATTCATTTGTACATTTGGAAAATAAACATGTTAAATGTTTTTTTCCTGACTTAGATCAAAAGGCATGTTACTTTTGATCACCTACAAAGGAACTAAGGATGTAAATTAAAGCACCTTAATTGCTCATCATAGAATAACCATACAGCAATTTAATACTTATTTAGATATAAGTATACAGCTTTAAAATAACATCTTTAAACTAAGTCATCTCTTCATTACCGGTATAGAATGTTGTGAAAAATGGGATTCTAACCCATTCTGGTCACGCTCTTGCTCTTTCCATCGTTTGCTGCACATCTAGAAGAACGGTGCATCATATAAAATCTGTATGTTTATCGGTAATGTTCACCACTGCTTAAAGGAAAAACTCTACTGTCTTCTCTCTTTAATCCAGTTTCACTCAATTCCCCTGCAAATCATCTGGTGACTGCTGTATAGGCATTTGCTAAAGTAAATTTTAGACATACAGATTGTCATTATCACTATGAGATGGAAATATTCAGTACTATGTTTAAACAGCTTTTGGGAGAACACAAAAATTTGTGGAGGGATCACTACTTCATTTCAAACACCACCTTATGTCTGCCCACGCTGACAAAGTGGCACTCGTATTATTTCTGGAAGCATTTTGTTGGTACATACCCACATTTATTCACTTTTAAAGTTCTGGGTTAGGCAAACAAACATAGAGGAGACTTTCTTCAAAGACAATTTCTGTTTTTCTTATCCTCACCTGACGATATGCTTATTGATTTCAGAGAGGGGGGAAGGGAGGGAAAGAAATATCGATGTGAGTGAGAAACTTTGATCGGCTGCCTCTTGTATGTGCCCTGACTAGGACTGAACCCACGACCTAGGCATGTGCCCTGACCATGAATCTAACCCACAGCCATTCAGTTTAAGGGACAATGCTCCAACCAACTTAATGGGCTTTAACCAACCAGGGCAAAGATAATTCTTTAAGAGATATTTCTTTTAAAGCATTGTAGAAGAGGCATCATTTCTTAAAAAATGCATACATTTAAGCAAACTATTTACCAAAGCAATTTTGAATGAGTAAAATCTATTTGAACACTTATCTGAATACAATATATCATTGATTAGGAATTTAGTAATAAATTACTAAGAAATGCTTACCATTTGATTTTTGTTTGGAGGATTATTTTAAGTAACCTTTTCTTTAAACTATAATTTAGCATAGATACAAACATAATTCTATCATCAATGTATATTCATTAAACATCTACTATATGATGAGCTCTGATTTCAGTCCATTGATGAAAAGAGGTTCAAATAGGTGCACTAAACACAATTTAAAGCTATTTTGAGAAATAAACTAAAGAAAAAATTATTTAAAATAATAAAAATGCCTTGAGTGCAAGGAATATGTAACACTAGAGAATGAAAGATGACCACTAAGAACTGAGATAATCCTTGAAATAAAGGCAAAAGGTTAAAAATTTATAATTGGGAATGAAGCAGCAAGTGAGAAAACAGACATGTGCAATGAGTGATGAGTAGGCTACTTGAAGAGAAAATTGATATAGAGGGTTAGCAGATGAGGAATCTTTGAACGGAAATGTAACTATGGAAGACTAATCCAATAGTGTTCTATACCTGACTGTCCGATGAGGAAGACTGGTAGTGGGTGAGGAACAAGAGGTGGGGGAAGAAATAGGAGCTTACTATAACACTTCAGGAATAATGGGCTTCTGAACTAAGGGAAGACCTTTGGGAAGGAATGAATGGGTGAAAAGGTCTTGTGCAAGTAGTATTCAAGGAAGTTCAAGTTTGACTCAATATGAGAGAGAGGGAGCATTCAATGATAGCACAGAGTCTAAAGAGTTAACCAACAGAATATAGCTGCAGAGATAAAACCAGGACTCAATAAGACTGTATTAAATTGAGACAGTTTTAATGGACTTAGGATCTGTAAATAAAACTAGTCACAATGTATCTCAGACTTACATTTATATATCTACTTAGATTCCATTATGCATCAAACACTCGGTTTTGAGAATGAAAAAAATATATATATGCTAATATATATATTAGCATCTGTTCTCATGGAGTTCACAGTCTAGTGATAAAATCAGAGATATTAGCAACTACTTATATTACAGTAGGTACTCTATTGCAAATATATGCAAAGTGCTATGAGAATCCAGAGATTAATGACTTGGAAAGTAATATTTAGTATGTTGTATTTTTCTAAGTCACATATGTCAGTTGTAGATCTTACAGAAGTAAGAATAATATGTAAAATGAATATAACTTAAATATTTATAGTTCCATTTATTAATATAATAAATATCAATCTAATATTTATCTAATAAATATTAACCTAATAATTATTAGATTATGGATAACCTAACCTATAATTTATCTATTAATCTAATATTTATTAGATTTATTAGGTAATATTAATCTAATATTAGGTATGAATGATACTAATATATGAAAAAGCTAGATAAAGAATAATAATGTATAGGAAGAAAAAAGAATAAATAAAATAAAATTCTGTATGCCTT
This sequence comes from Micronycteris hirsuta, assembly GCA_004026765.1. NCBI lineage: Eukaryota > Metazoa > Chordata > Mammalia > Chiroptera > Phyllostomidae > Micronycteris > Micronycteris hirsuta. The sequence goes on along the minus strand of PVJI01006881.1, from coordinate 79,782 downwards.
CACCGTTTTTAGGTATTCACAGAAAAGATGCAGGGTATTAAATATATTTTAAACATATTATTTAAAATTTCCCAGATTTTTGAAGCAAATATGAACTAAAAATTTTTTGAAAAGATAAACAAAAATTGAAAAACAGCTAGACTAAGAAAAAAAGATAGGAGACTCAAATTAAATTATAAATGAAGAAGGAGACATTGTAACTGATATAAAACTACAAAGAACCATAAGATACTGCTATAAAAAATGATGTACCAACAAAAATTAGATAACATACAACCTGCCAAGACTGAATTATAAAAGAGAGAGAGAGGTAAAGTCTGAACAGAGAAATAAGTAAGGAGATTGAATCAGTAATCAAATTTTCTAATGACGAAACCCCAGGACCAGGTAGTTTCACAACTGAATTCCACCAAGCATTTAAAAACAATTAACAACAATTCCATCTCAAACTATTTTAAAAACCTGAAGAAAGAAGGAATAACTTCCATACTAGTTTAGCAAACTGAATTCAACAGCATATTAAAGGGATCATACATCATGATCAAGTAGGATTTATACTAGGGAGGGTTCAACATCTGCAAATCAATATATGTGATTCACCATAATAATGGAATGAAGGATAAAGAGAACCTGATCACCACAATAGATGTGGAAAAAGCATTTGACAAAAATTCAACATTCTTCATGATAAAACCTCTCAACAAATTAGGCAGAGAAGGAATGTACCTCATCATAACAAAGGCCACACATCAAGACCACAGCTAATATCATACTCAGTGAAAAGCTAAAAGCTTTTCCTTCAAAATCAGTAATAAGACAAGAAGACCCACTCTTGCCACCTTTATTCAAAAAAGTAGTATAAGTCCTAGCCCAAGCAATTAAAAAAAGAAATAAGTCATCCAAGTTAGAAAGAAAGAAGCTAAATTGCCTGTTAGCAAATGACATGATCTCATATATTAAAAACCCTAAAGATTGACTAAAAATCTATTAGAACTAGTAAATGAATTAAGTAAAGTTTCAGCATACAAAATCAATGTACAAAATTTGTGTTTTTATATACAAACTATGAACAGTGAACATTGTGAAAAAGAAATTAAGAAGATGATACCATTAGTTATAGCACCAAAAATAATAAAATACCTAGCAATAAACTTTGCCAAGGCAGTGAAAGATCTCACAATGAAAAAAATAAAATATTAATGAAAGAAATTGAAGAAGAAGCAATAGAAATGTATTTAGCACTTATAGATTTGAAAAATGATTACTGTTAAATGCCCATACCCCAAAGATACTACCGATTCCATATAATACCTACCAAAATCTCACTGGCATTTTTTACAGAAATTGACAAAAAATATCTTGAATTTTATATGGAAAGACAATAGACCACAAATACCCAAAGCAAACTTGAACAAAGAGAACAAAGCTGGAGGCATCACACTTAGTGATTTCAGAATATAGAGCTATAGTCATCAAAACTATGGTACCAGAATAAAATCAACACATGTATCATGGAACAAAATAGGGACCAGAGATTCTAGGAGGTGATGGACATGTCTATGGTCTTGATGGTGGTGCTGGTTTTACCTGAGTTTACACCTATGCTCCAAATTCATTGAATTGTATATATTAAATATGTATAGAATTTTACATCAGTTATTCCTCAATAAAACGATACAAACATATACATAAAATTATTCTTAATTAAAAAAAAAATCCCAAAACACCAATCAGAAAGAATATATTCACCTCTATGTTCACAGAAGCGTTATTTACAATAGCCAATACCTGGAAACAGCCCAAGTAGTTGAGTACATAAAAAATCTGTGGTACATTTACACAGAGGAACATTACTTGGCTGCAAAATTAAGGAACTCTTACCATTCGTGACAGCATGGATGGACCTGGAGAATATTATCCTAAGCAAAATAAACCAGTCAGAGGAAGACAAGTAACATATGATCTCAAACATGTGTGGAAACTAATGAACAAAATAAAACCAGAGGCATGGATACATGGAACAGGCTAACAGTCTCAGAGGGAAGGGGGTTGGCGGGACTGGAGGGAGGAAATTAGCCAAGGAGCATATATGCATAGCCACGAACCCAGACAACAATGTGGTGAAGGAAAGCGGGTGGGGAATGGGGGCTGGGTGGAGGGGAGCAAAGGGTGGAAAAATGGGAGATGTCTGTAATAGCGTCAATAATAAAAATAATTATTTTTTAAAGAAAATAATAAATTTACACTTCAATAATATAACTTGTTCTAAAATTAGTTATATCTTTAAACAGAGGCTCTCAACGTACATGGCTTCCTATGTAAGCTAAAATACAATATTTCATAATTTTGACACCTTTTAAAATGCTTAGCATGTAAGCGATGACCAAACCATTTTTTTCTGAGTGTTCAAAATGTATTACAGTTAAGTTATCTTCGTTTTTAGACTTCAGGACTGGAGGCGTTAACCTTAATTTTTCAACTATTTTAGTTGAAAATCACTTCAGGTTTCAGAAAATTTGTAAAAATAAGAAAATAAATCCATATAATTTTACCAAAATCATCCATTGTTAACATTTTTCACCATTTGCTTCATATCTCTCTGTATGTATCTACATGTGTATGTGTGTGTACATAGGTACACATTTTTCTGAACCATTTTAGAGTAAATTCCATGTATCAAACTTTCTCATTCCTATTACTAAATTCTTAATGTGTATTTCCAAACAAAATCATTGTCTTACATAATCACAGTTTAGTTATGAACTTCAAGAAATTTAACATTAAAAATATTTTCACTTATTTGTTTATCCATATTCACATTTTGTCAATATTAATATTGTCCTTTATAATATTTTTTCCTATACAGCCCAGATTTATGCATTGCAATTATTCTCTTAAATCTCCTTTAATCTAGAATATTTTTTCAGTCTTTTTCTTTCATGATATTCACACTTTTTGAAGAATTCCATGCTTTTCTCCTTTTGTTTCCTTGGAGTCTGTTTCCCCGTGATTAAACACAGGTTACACATCCTCGGGCAGACTGCCATGAGCGAGGCTGTGTGCGCCTTCAGGCATCATGGGCTGAAGCAAACAAAGCCTGCCTGCTCTCCCGAGTGATCACCTGGTCGGGCATTCTCCAGCTTCTCCAGTCAAAAGCTATAATTTTTTCTTTTGCAAACACATTAGTAATCTGTTGTAACACACTTTAATATAGTTTCTCATCAAACTGTCTCCCTAGATTTAACATCTGTGGATGATCCTTGCCCTGACCAATCTTTATTATGATGGTTGCAAAATGATGTTTTTTCCCAACTCTAATAGCCTCTCAACATTTATCGACTGATATTCTGTTTCAATAAAAGACCTTCCTTTTTTCACATACATGTATTTGTTCATTTATCTGTTCGTAATCTCTTTATTTTTGACATGAACTCATTAATTCTATTGTTTAGCAATTCATTATTCATTCATATGCTTAATTATCTGAGGATAAATTTATTTCAGATTTGACCAGTGGGAGCTCCTTCAAGATGTCTCCTGTGTCCTTTTGATCACTTCCTCATTTCGTTAGCATTTCTTTGTTCTTCTGGAATAAAAAGATTTTCTGAGTTCATTTGGAGCTTTTGCTGCACCAGTCTTATAATGAGCCACTCCTTAGAGGGGTCCTGGGTCCTTTCACTGGGGATGGTATTTAAAGAACAAGGTCAAGGCACTAAATACGCTCATTGCTACTGGTACCGGTAACAGTGGTATGTATATATACCGTTACCATTATGGTATACATTGGTATGATATATATACACCAGTATGGTATATATATGTATGTATATATATATATCATATATGTGTATATATGTATACACCAACAATATACATATGCATTATACATATGTATATTGTATGTGTGTATAATACATATATACATGCATGCAATGTGTACATGCATACACATATAATAAATACATATTATACATACATGTGTTATATATATTATGCATGTGTATTATGCATAAGTATTATATATGTATTATTATACATATGTGTGTGTATATATGTACCCATATATATATATGGAATCCAAAATCACAAGTTCTCACTAATAACTTTAGTTCCAATCTATCTCAGGAGGTCTTTCCTTGCTTCTCCACTCTCTATTTGTATCTCCCTTATTCCAAAATGCATAAAATTATCCCAAGATTCCAGAATTGTTTTGTCAATACCACTGAAATAAGAAAATCATCTAAAAAAAGTTTATTCACCTTATTTGTTCATGGGAACAAAGGACATATAGTGAAATCCAAAGTTACAAGTTACTTGCATTAGGCTTTTCTTTCAAATATTTTTCTTCGGGTTGCTTATGTTACTCGTATGAATACAATTGTGTTCATTTGTTTATAGTTGGATTCAGTTGTAAGTTTTTATTTACTTTCCTTTTTAAAATATCATTTCCGGAACATATAGCACATTAGCCTCCATGTGACTGCACAGCAAAGGGCCCGAAGTGCCCCCCATTCCTCCTGCTCCGTAAGTCACCCACTGTGCAAGCTCAACAAGCGTGTCTCTTCTTCTTCAGTAAGCAGATATGTGTGCACTTTTACTTCCTCTTTTTATGTGAAAGCTAACATGTATTCTCTTCCACTTTGCTTTTTTACTTACGATTATCTCTTAGAAAGTAACTCCATATCAGTTCTCAAATATCTTCCTTATTCTTTCTTTAGATACATAAAACACCATTGTATGTATTCACCATAATTTATCCAACTAATCTCCTACATTTGGATATTTTAGAAATGTCCAATATTTCAGAACTACAAATAATGTTATGATGAATAACTCTGTATTTATTATTTTTGTACTATTGGACATTAATCTTCAGGATGAATTCCTGGAACTGGAATTGCTGGAATGAAAGATAAATGCCCATTGATTTTCTTAGACATGGCCAAATTCCCATCCATAGGATTTTACTACTCTTCATTTCCACCTGCAATGTATGAGAATGCTTGTTTCCCCAGTTTTGCCAAGAGTGTATTTTTAAATTTTTGAAATTATTCCAATATTATGGCAAAACTCAGTGTACTTTTAGTTTTCATTTCTCTTGTTATGAGTAAAGTTAAACCACTTTTTACATATTTAAGGGCAATTCTGAAATCATCTATTTACATCTTTTGTTTCAATATTTTCTTCCAATATTTTATTTGCCTTTTGACTTTACTTAGGGTGCATTTTCCCATGGAAATATATCTATAACTATCTAGTGTAATTTATCCATCTTTAATTTTAATGCATATAAATATTGAGTCAATTTAGAAAGCACTTGCCTACACTCAAGTTTTACAGAAACACACCCTTGTTTTCTTCTCAAATGCATGTTTCATTGTTTACATTGTTCTCTATTTTCAGTTTCTTCTTGTGTATGGTGTGAGGGATGTAGCTTATTTTTATTCCAAATGACAAACTTTTAACCTAAAAGCATTTATTTAAAACAAGATGTTTATTTCAAATCATTTCAGAAATACATTTGAAAAATATAACTTGATATCATATTGCATTTTAATCTCATGATATAAACAATGAAAACATTCATTTATTGATGTGTTTCTTTTAAAGAATCTAATTGTTCCCTGTTACTTTGACAGTTTTCCAAAATGTATGATTACTTATCAGAAATGCATTTCTACCAACCATGATCACATTCGGCCAAACTACAAATATTTTATAGATCAAGGTGTTATGTTTTCTCTCTACCAGTAAAGACCTGATTTAATATCATTTATTTTCAGTGACTCATTGGGTTCCTCTCCAACAAAAGAATAAATTAACCAACAATATTTAAGGTAAACATCTATTATGTCGCAGTTGGAAACTTGAACAAAATTTTACGTTAGCTACAGCAACTACATCAGGAACACAGGTTCCCACTGTGAGCCAAAGCTGCTTTTTTAACAAAAACTGCGTGGTTCCTCACTCACCCTGCCCAGCATTTCCATAGAAGTCTCGGGATTTTAAAATTGAGTCTAATACTGAGACCCACTGAAGGGAGGAAAATGTTGTGTTTGATGCCTAATAGTTGCCCCTCGAGATGTCAATAATTTCCTATAATGTAACAAAAGAAATATTCAGGCTTTACCTCTTTATCTTCTCTTTATGTATTTTGGTCCTGAGCTCCTCTTCAGATAGGAACTTATAAAGTATATGGGCGATCAGCCAACTTTGTCCTGTACAGAACAAGTTGGTAAGTATTTTAGGTGCTGTAAGCCTCGGTTTTTTTTTGCTGTTACTCCTCAACTCTGTAATTGTTGCACAACAGCAGCTGTAGTTTGTCCTGAAGAATATGATTTAACACTTCTCCTGAGCCCTTTTAATGTCTCACTGCTATTTATATCATAAAATAGTTCCAATGAAATTTAATTTATTGAAATCAAATAATAAATTCAAAGAAAGCGCTCTGATGTCCAGGTGTTTAAAAGGAGTAATATCTCCATAGGTACAAGTAAATATCTCATGTGTGGTATCACATTGTTATAATCCACTAACATTAACCTTAAGATCGCCCTACAAAAAAAACTTGAGATGACATTAGAGAAATGGTTAGAGAAGCATGACATTTTACTTAAGGGTACCTTGGATTAAGAATGTCTTTAAGAAGCTTAACATACAATTACCATCTTATTGCCCTTTGCACTTATACATCATAATTGAATACCCTACGTCATTTGCAACTGAACTAAATGTTTGAGCCCTGGGAGGGAGGTGGCTTATAATATTTTCTTTCTTATTCACCAAAATAAATCAACTATATTTTTTTCCAACACGAATTTGTATAAAGTCCCAATGGTAAGCAATAAAAGTCTTAAAACGAAATCCAAAATGCTTCAATTTATGCCTGCATGTCAGCGAGGCAAACTGATACTTCCCCTAGTTATCTTCTGAAGCTTTAATTATTCTCTAAGGATCCAAATCCTGATGTAGGTTGTTTGTTAACATGCTAGGCCTCCATGTAATGGGAAGGTTTTCTGGAAACAGATCCAGCATTCCATGACTTCACACTGACAAATCACCTCACTGCTGTACTTTACAGTGATGCTTACAATGGTTTGTCTCTTCCTTGGAGGGGAAAGCTTCAAATTCAGATATTGCTATCATCAGAATCATTACCCTCCATGCAGAGGACTTAATAAATTACCTCCTTAATTTTTTTATTCGGTCTTACAAATCTATTACACAGGAAGCTAACTAAGTGAATTTAAATGTAGTTTTTGAATGTTAGCCATTATCAGAGGTGACTCCTATAAGTTTTTTACATAATCAGTTGATGCAGTTAATACCATAGTATGTTTATTTTGAGAGTCAAAATATTCATATAATAAAGAAGTTTTAAAAGTTTTTTAAAGCAATGGAACTGATAAAGAGGAAAGGATATATGGTATCAGAAGAAAACCAATAATTTGCAATGTATTATCACAAATGGTAAATTAAACTCAACCAAGATGCACCTGATTTTGGAACGGATTCTATTTTGGTCTATAGTGAGAGAAGGTTATGTGATATAGGTATTTGGAAGAGAAAAACAAATCACAGTCTTCCGCTGATGTATTGTAGCGTGAGGTTATCCTAGCTATGGTTAAAATTGTGTTTATTGTGAATTTACAAGATTAGAGGAATAAACATCTAGTACATGTTGATTATATATTTTCCCAAGTTTTAATACTGAAATAATAAAGGATGCTCAAACTTGTTTAATAGAAACACCAAGGTCTTGACATATATAGAGACATAATTTTACTTTTAATCAAGAGAGCTCAATTGATTAAAACCATATAAATAGACAGAAATATGTCAAAGGTGCCACAGCTTTTCTTTTTCACCCCACCTGAGGTCATTCTTCACTGCTTCTAGACAGAGAGGAAGGGAGAGAAACGTTGATTGATTGCCTTACGAATGCACCTAGACAAGGGATTGCATGCACATGAACCCAGGATTGAACCCAAATGTAGGTACGTGCCCTGACAGGAAATCAAACTCACAAATTTTCAGATATGGGATGCGCCAATCACCTGAACCACACTGACCAGGGCATGTACCATAGCTTTTTATCCACTCATCTATTGATGGACACTTGGGCTGCTTCCAAACCTTGGCTATTGCAAATAATACACTACAACAAACATAGGGGTGCATATATTCTTTTGGGTTAGTGTTTTGGACTTCTTCAGATATATTCCCAGGAGTGGAATCTCTGGGTCATAAGGTAACTCCATTTTTAATTTTTGAGGTAACTCCATACTGCTTTCTACAGTGGCTGCATCAATCTTCATTCCCACCAACAGTGCACAAGGATCCCCTTTTCTCCACATCCTTGCCAGCACTTGTTGTTTGTGAATTTTTAATGACAGCCATTCTGAAATGTGTGAGGTAATAGCTCATTCTGGTTTTAATTTGCATCATTCTGATGATTGGTGATGCTGAACATCTTTTATACATCTATTGGCCATCTGTATGTCGTCTTTGAAGAAGTGCCTATTTCAAGTCCTCTGCCAATTTTTAAATTGATTTGCTTGTTTTCGGTGTTGAGTTTTACATTTACACAATGAAATACTACTCAACCATAAAAAAAAGAAAGCCCTGCCCTTTGCAACAGCATGGATTGACCTAGAGAGCTTTGTGCTAAATGAAATAAGCCAGGCAGAAAAAGACAAGTACCATATGATTTCACTCATATGTGAAATCTAATGAACATAATAAACTAACAAACAAAATAAAAACAGACTCATAGATACAGAATAGTCTGACAGCTGGGAAGAAGGGTTAGGGCATTGGGTAAAAATGGTGAAGAGATTAAGCAAAAAAAAAAAAAGAATTTAAAAACTCAAAGATGCAGACAACAGTATGGTGATATCATATCAGAGGGAAATAGGCATGGGGAGAAGAAGAGGAGGGTACAGGGGGTATAAATGGTAATGAAAGCAGACTTGACTTGGGGGTGGTAAACACGTAATACAATATACAGAAGATATATTATACAATTGTATGCCTGAATCCTATATAATTATATTAACCAACGTCACTGCAATAAATTTAATTTAAAAATAAAGAAGAAAGAAAAGAAATATACCAAAGGTAATTTGGTAATATTAAGTGAGGTTATCTGTTTTTGCAAACACTTTGGTTTATTCTAGTAAACTTAGTGGATACAAATAAACCTGTGCCTCCTTCAGGAGATAGTACAACTAGTCCTCAAATTCACATATTCTAGATGATTTTAAAGCTGCCCTGGCCTTTTATGTACCCTCTCTCCTCTTCTTAAAAAAAAAAAAACACAACACTCTTGGAATCAGAAGGGATAGTTTTAAGCCTTATAATAGAAAGTTTTATGGTTCTGGTCACAGGTAGGTTTCTTTGCTAATCTACAGAAAAGATTGCATAATCTGAGATTGCAGTGTTTTGTTTTTTTTTTTTAATCTATGAGATTGTAAATTACTTGGAACAAGAGATTGTCAAGAATGAAAATTATTAACTGTTAACAAGTAAAAGAAATGATACAGCCTGGCTGGTGTAGCTCAGTGGATTGAGCATGGGCTGGGAACCAGAGGGTGCCGGTTCGATTCCCAGTCAGGGCACATGCCTGGGTTGCGGGCCAGGTCCCCATGAGGGCCATGTGAGGAGCAACCATACATTGCTGTTTCTCTCCCTCCCTTTCCCTCTCTCTAAAAATAAATAAATAAAATCTTAAAAAAAAAAAAAAAGAAATGATACAGTTGGATTTTGGTATGACTTGAGCTCTGCCTCCTACATATCTTAATTGTCTGGTGAGGTTTAGAACATAAGTAAAGTAAAACATGCATTTTATTTCATGATATTTCTGTGAGTGTTATCAATTTGTATACTTAGGTCTACCAATGTCACTTAATGAAATATTCAATAACTAGGAAAGTTTTTTCAACTATATTTAATGTGGGCTTACCCTGTAGTAGAATTAAGTTGGCTATTTAATGTTTTCTACCTCAAATTGGTAAGTCATTTTTAACAGCACTTATAGAACACATGGTCTACATGGGTAATGAATTAACCATAATAATGCCAATTTTAAGAAACCACAATAGTTTAGTATTTTTAGAAGTAATTTTTCAGTAATCCAAAATCCAAAAACATCTGATTAAATGAGACAATATGAGATATTTTGACCTTGCTATAATAACTATTTACAGAGTTTTTCTCATTGATGGTCAATCTTCCATCTAGTTATTAAATTATTAACTCAAACATTTATTAACAAACAACTTTAACTACTTTGTGGAAGATATACAGGAAAAAAAATTTAAAGAACTTCAAGGAATTTAAAGCCTGGAATTATTTATTACTCTGGAGACTGTTGACTGATGGTCATTGGCACAAATTCAACACCAACAGGAGTCCCCAATTTGGGGTGTGGTGAAGAAAATGTTATCCAATGCAAAACTGCTCAATTGTGATACAACATGGCTGTGGAACAGCTTAATTGTGATACAGCCCAGCACCAAACAGCGCAGCAGGCCCCTCTCCAGCTAGACAGTTCTCTGCTTGATGAGGTGCTCCCTTCTGCTTTTCAAGACATTTTTAGTCTTTCAGGGCAGCCCAGGAGACACAGACTTCAGTTTCCCATGGAAAGGGAAAGTGTGCTCTGGGAACTAGAGTGTAGCTGGCTTATAAGGATAAAAGCCCCTGGTGCCTGATTGGTCCATTATCATGCAAATGAGAACTCCAAATGCTTGCAGTTTGATCAGTCCAAAAGGCACTGCTCTGATTGGTCAGAATAGGGCCACTCTTTTCAGAGCTGTGCAGTCCCAATTGGATGGAGTAAGCCCCAATTCTATTGGTTGATATAGGATTCCAGGAACTCCTTTATAAGGGCCTGCTCAGATGGCAGTGCCAGCAGGCAATTCAGTTCAGAGCCAGGCAGTTCAGCTCAGGCTTCTCTGTGAAGTCTGATGAGAGCCTTTGTACAGAAATGGCTGCTAGGCTCTTTTATAAAACGTGAGCCCAGTTAGCCACCAGTAAGTCTTCTTAGTAAGTGTTTTTTGTTCCTCAGGGTTCTCAAGACAAATATAACAAAGAAGGAATTTCTAAAATAATTTTACATATTGCAAAAAAGAGGAATTATATTATTAATATTTGCTGTTGTAACAAATAACTCATAAACCTCAGTGGCTTAGGATAACACATATTTCTCTCTCATATTGTATCTATTGCAGCTCTGATTTACATGATGTTTTGTTCTATTTCCCAAGCTGAAAGAGCAGTCCTTCTTGGGATTTTCCATTTTCATGACAGACAGGAAAGAGCAAAAGAACTGGCAGAACCTAATGATGCCTGTTGCCCCTCTGTTGAGATGTGACATAAATCATATCCACTAATATTTCATTGACTAAAATGGGTTACAAAGCCAAAGCCAAAATCAAAGAGGCAGGAGTAAGAACCCTGTCTCTGAGACACAGAACAGGACACACAGAAATGAGTGGGGATTCACTACCCTCTTAAAAGAAAGGATTACCTGGCAGTTTGGCTCAGTCAGTTGGAGCATTGTCTCATAACCAAAAGGTTGTGGGTTTGATTCCAGGTCAGGGCACGTACCTAGGTTGCAGGTTTGATCCCTGGCCCGGGTACAGTCCTGTGCAACCCCCAGTCCAGTTGCGTATGATCCTGGTGCAGGCACCGATCCCTGGCCTGGGCACGTGTGGGAGGCTATCAATTGATGCTTCTCTCTCACATTGATGTTTCTTTTTCTCCCTTATTCTCTTTCCAAAAGCTATAAAAAAAAATTGTCCTCAGGTGAGGGAAGGAAAGAAGGAAGGAAAGGAAAGAGGGAGAGGAGGAGGGAGGAAGGGAAGAAAAAGGGAAATGCTGGAAACAAAAAGCAACCTATCACAGAAGGAGCCTGTATTTTCCCACTATGGCAGGAATTATAAGTCATCTCTTTATATGTAGTAACTTTTCATGCTGCTTTTTTCATTTCTAGAATTAGTGGGTCCTATATGTGTGTTATAGTGACAAATTGGCTGAACCCCCAACAGAGAAAACTCTTTAATTCTGAAAGAATAGGAACCGACTTTATACTTTAAGCAGGGAATTTTTTTTTGAACTTTACAGTCATTCTCTTTTTTTTCTCTTCAATATAGGAATGGTTAAAGTAAATGAAATCACTACAAGGTAAAAACATTTACTGATAAATGCTTGAACGGTGAGAGTGTACGGCAACTCTGAAGCCTGGAGATAATAGAGGAGGTGAATTAAATGCTCCAACCCCTCAAAAAGGAAGCATGATGAAACTTTGATCATATGCATATATCTTAGGTGTTTAAAAAGAGAAACAACTAAAATAGATGTTTTTAAGCTGTAGAAAAATGTGTAAATCTGCCAAAGATTCCAGAAACAACATTAAACTGGTAATGGCAAAACAGGAAAGAAAAAAATATGTTACACATTTAACAAGTCTGTTGTTTTGAACATTATGGTGTTCCTGCTGTTACATTTGCTAAAGGGCTTAGAACTATTATTAAGTAGGAGCCAAAAATCATAGCACAGACCAAATGGAGCATATTACTCTGAGTAAATATTTGAGAACACTGAATTTAATATTAGCTGCTACTGAACAAGAACAAACCTCAGTATAAGTTATGGATCTGACCATGTGCTTGTCTTAAGAGTTCTAGTTATATCATCTGACATCCTGGGGAGAAAAATCAAAGGGAATGGGGAAAATGAAACAAAATTACTTCACGCAAGTGAAGAAATTATTTCCTTAAAATTCACCCACCCATAAAAAAGCAATATCATTATTTTTACCCAATATCTAAGCGAGAAAATTACACATACTGCATTTATTCCCATATAATTTATATAGTATCAGAGGCTAAGAATAAATGCCACCCAAGCCAACTAGAAAAGTAAGACACATTTGCTATTCAAAACATTTCTTGAAGTCATGCTAGACTTGCCAGGTCTTGCTTTAGAATGTCAGCCACACACATGACTCTTTATAAAATATACACAACAAATTCTACTTAACAACCAGTTCCAGGTAATGCCCACCGACAGAATAATAGATGGGCTAGATGGTGTGTGTGTTATTCAAGGACATCCTACACTTGAGAAATTCTAATAACTAAAGTATGATGGCTGGGAAATTCTGAGAGAAAGAAACTGTTGCTAGTGGAAGGAAAAGATGAAAACCATGGTACAGTAACATGTTTTCTGGATAAGACAAAATTATAAGGGAGCAGAAACTATAACCAGACAATAAAAAGAAGTCTACTGTTACAGAGAGAAGAGAGCAAACATAAAAAGAGGAGATTAAAAGAAAAAAGACTGGAGAGAGGAAGAACAATCTCAAGAATCGCTTAGGTTCCGGTTCTATTGCCAAGTCACTTGTATCTTGGAGAAAAACTTCTCTCCCTTTAGCGGGAAATTTTAATGAGTCTCATCCTTACAAACTAATAATAAATATGGTTTACATTTTTACTTTTTTCTAAATTATGGTGACTACAAATGAACCTGTTAAGTAAAGCATGATTTTCAACTGCAAAATCAATGCAAAAGCAAACTAAAAATATAGCTTGTATTTGGTAAACATATCATTTATTTTTGTCTTGGTCACGATACTGAAATGATATTTTATATAGTATGAAATGAAGCAAATGGTGTCATTAAAAACCAGGACACTCAGAGTGAAAGAAAGGAGATGCAGATATAGTTCAATAAGATTATGTAAAGACCCTGTAATTCAAATTTGAATTGAATCAACTTATGGTTCAGTATATATGTATATATATATTCTATTTCTATTCATCCAAAAGGCCAAGAATCAGGAAATACAGGAGATTCTATTAAAAGAGATTTAATATACATATCAATCAATTTCAATGGGCTCTATTTTGTTCCTGGTTCAACGCACTTTGAAAAGAATATGACTATTTGAGAAATGTGGACCTGGCTGACTATGTGGTGATATTATAAAGTTATGGCTAAGTATTCTTTGTGCAACTGTAGTATTATGTTTTTTAAAGAATCTCACTCTTATAGATATATATATACAAAATATTTATAGATAAATGATATACTGTCAGGATCTGTCAGAGTAAATAGTAATAGCTGTTTATATTCATATTCACAACTTTATGAAAAATATTGGGACATTCACAACTTTATGATAAATACAAAAACTTTATGATAAAATTGGGACATTTGGGGAAAGTGTAATAGATAATAGAAAATAATTAATCCTTTGACAAAAGGCAGGTAACCTGAATTATGGATCTTCCATACTGGAAGAAGAAAGGCCTAATAAAATATTTAAAGATATTAACACAGCAATTCCTGTTAAAAATTTAGTCTGTTAATGTCCAGACTAAACATGACAACGAATTCCTCACCAACATCCTACAGTTGGGACCATATTAAGTGGAATCATCAGCGTACTTTTCTTTTTTGGGTAACCAGTAATATTGACTAGCAGGAATTCCTACAGGCTGCCAATCCTCACAACACTCCCTCTATTGTTCCAATAAACTGAACAATAGCTAAGCTTCGGGAACAATACATTTGGTTACTAAACCATGAGTGAAAAAAGTGAGGAGGGATGTGGTCAATGATACTGTGAGAAGTGTGCATGGTGACAGATTACTGAAATTAGCGAGGCAATAGCGTTGTAAGGTCTCAAGGTATCAAATCACTATGTCATACACCTGAAACCATTGCAACTGATATAATATTGTGTATCACCTATACTTAATAAAAGTTAAAAACATTAAAGAAACCTGAATTAGTGTCCTCATAGATCTTCCTCTTCCTGCTAATATATTCCTCATTCTGTATCAGTTGCCACTATGAATAAGTCCTCCACTCTAGTAAGTATCAGAGCAAACACGCTCTAACTCGATCATACCCTGCGTCTTTTTAGTTCTCCAGCCCTGCTGTTTCTTTCTCCACAAGGTTTTCCAGCTCTCTCCTACTCTCATCCATTTCCATGGCTACTATGCCACTGAAGATTCTACTCATTGCTCACTTCAACAATAACCTGTATCTGTCAAAAATAATTAATTTAACTAAATTTAAAAGTTTCTGCCAATGTAACTTGCTCTGTTTTCTTGTCCCTCCAGTGCATTTTTCTCTCTGCACCAGGAAGTTTCTTCCCAGAGTAAAATTCTCACCATGTCCCCTTTCCTAATCATTTGTGCTCGACCGTAAAATTTAGAGTGGGGCAAAAGTGGGTTTACAGCTGTATGGAAGAAAAATAATACAATAATTAATAAACAACACAACTAAACTCTGTGTTCTATGCACTCAACTGTAAACCTTCTTTTGCCCACCCTGTACATCAAAACTCCTAAACCTTTTAAGATTTCATGAATGTCTTAATATATATTTTGGAAAAGTTAATGATAAGAATAAGGAATTTCCCCCTTAAGCTAATAAAATGTAAGTGTAAAATATTAGTTTCCTGCCTACTATCTGCCAGACTGTCAGTTAAGACCACTCCCCCCACATCCCTGATAAGATGCTACTTGTCCAAATTTTACTTTTTAAGATCTTGCTTAAATACCAGTCATCTTGAGAAAAATTAAAATATCTCATCCACTCCAAGCTTAGCTTTTTATCTTAAGTCAATCCACACTCACATGAAGTCCGTCTTCCTGGTATATTCAAAAGCCCCAGCACAGATATAACCCCGTCCATCCTATTAGACAGAACTCTCCACTATAGGTAATAAAAAA
This sequence comes from Micronycteris hirsuta, assembly GCA_004026765.1. Taxonomy (NCBI): domain Eukaryota; kingdom Metazoa; phylum Chordata; class Mammalia; order Chiroptera; family Phyllostomidae; genus Micronycteris; species Micronycteris hirsuta. The sequence goes on along the minus strand of PVJI01006881.1, from coordinate 64,033 downwards.
TCAGCTTAGCCTAGCTTTCAACAGGCAGAAATGTGTTGGTTTTGGTAATTGAGATGTCAATGGACAGGTTAAGCTGAAAACAGTGTGTTATGTATTAATATTTTCTCTCTCCTGCTCCCTCGCTCTGTCTCCCACCCTCCACCTACCCCCTGCCTTTCTCTCTTCATCCAGGCTGGTGTAATCACACTTCTAAATTGCTGAAAGCTTTGGCAATTATGCACAACGATACAAGCCTGTGAGTGCAGAGTTCGGTGGACATACATTTCAACTCATTGGGTAAATACCAAGGAGAACTATTGTTGAATCATATGGAAACAATGTTTAGTTTTGTAAATAAATAAATATATACATACATACATCAGAAAGAAAGAAAGACCCTGCCAGTATTTAATTTTTTCATTGCAATGAAAAAATCTGTGCATTTAATACAATTTCTATGACCTAATAACAGCTATATACAATAACAATTTATATACTTGATTACTTTAGCTTTTTTTCTGGAAAGATTACCAATACTTTTAAATTAATAATGTTGCTCATTTTAAAATAGGCTTAGAAAGGTAAATTTTTAAAAAAGAAACACAGCATAATGATCATACAATTTTCTAAACAAAGATCAGTACTGATTTCTTAGACCAAATAACTGATGCTATGCACTAATAGTAAAAGATGCAATTGTTAAACTATGAGAAAGATAACGTGCCGTGAGGAGTTAGCCACCTGAGAGGCAATTCACCTAAACAAAATTTACTGAGAATCTACCAGGTGCCAAGCACTCTTCTGGCCACTGGAGACACAGAAGTAAGTCATAAAGTGTCCCTGTACTCTCAGAACCGATGTCTAGTAACAGGATGGGAGGCTGGACTACACCCAAACATATCAATGTACAATCAAGTAGTATTAAATGCTCTGCTGAAAAATGAAGTTACTTCAGACCGAGTAGTCAGGAAACTTCCCACAGAGACAAGAATGAGGCGAGAGAAAGAGGTGATGTGAAGGTGGGCAAACAGCGTTCCAGACAGAAGCAGCCGCCAATGCCAAAGCAGCACTGGGCATCCAACATCGACCCACAGTGTATAAGGAAAAGCCTGCTACCTATTAAAATGGTAGCATACCGTGTTGTTTTAGAAAGTTTACTGTTTGTTCATTTTTAATTTATTTTTTGTTGGTATTCAATGACAGTTGTCCCCATTCCCCCCCATTACTCCCTCGTGCGCTACCCACCCCCACTTCCCACATTCAATAATTGTTAATGTGCATTTAAAGTGGCTTATGAGGCATTATTTGTTATTAATAATATACTCGGACCACACAATAAAATAAGCAGGATAACAGACCTCACAAAAGCCCAACTCATTACACTGCTCTATCTTGATCAATAATTATTCATTGAAAATAACTTCTATGGGAAGATAATCACATTGCCAAGAAATATTTTCAACAATCCAAGGGAATAATCAGGAAAAATAGCTACCAGGAAGGAATACTGAATTTATAAAATTGAAACAGCTCCAGTTGATTTCAGTGTGCAGAGGCTACACTGTTAATTGATATTTTCTGTTTAAGTTTGACATATACTTATTGCCCATAAACATTTAAAAAGTCTGTTTAACTACATGAGACCTCTTCCTACTGAAGAATCACATCAAGTATTTGATTTATCTTTATAATCTGTTTATTTGAAACACACTAATTTCAATCCTCGAGAATAATTCAATTTGATTATTTAAAAGATAATTACACACTTAAATACTTTTCCTTTTCCTTATATTCATTTTCTCTAGTTTCCTGATATTACATTTACTTTTTATGTACTTTCTCCAAGTAGCAGTTTTACTGTCATTCAAAAAAGTCTAAATCCCTTTGAATAACTCTTAAAAGGAACCTGTTTTTTCCCTTTTGTTTTATTTTCTGGGCTCCAAATTTTTGGTCAAAAGCAAACAAACTTCTAAAAATTTTAAAAATTCTATAAATGACTAAAGTATTTCATTTTTCTAGTGAACGATTTTTATATTCGACAGCATGGTGAATTTTTCAATATTCCTCACTACTTATAAGCCATGTCCATTACCACACATGCTGTTATATTACCACTACTTTTCTTTCCCTCACTAGTAACTGGAGAAAATCGTTATTATTATGTTCTAAAATACGGAGTTTGGATATTTATGTATCATAATGATTATGCTGATTATTCTAATAACATATAGCAAAGTTTCCCAAACTTTAACCTTTCACATGTCACCTTTAAGTACCAGAGTACTACCTATTATTTACTTTTACATTTCTTAAAATAAACTGCATTTTAACTTATGTATTTGAAAAGGAAATCTCATTTTAGTATCATAAATGGAAAATCAGAGGGGTTTGAAATAAATAAGCTATAATCATAAAAGAAAAATACAATGAAAGCAAAGCAGTATTAGTAACTTTTAGGTAAAAACTGTTGCCTGGTAAATATCTTCATTTTTTGCCTGTCTTCTCTCTTTGTTCAAGTAGAAGACAATGTGTTACAATGTTAAAGAAAAATCATCTCCAGATTAAGAGTTATCAGCAGAATGGTAGGTCTGAAGAAATGTAAAATATAAAAAAATATATAATCACCCTCTGTAAATCAAAGTGCACATCCAAAGCAGCCACAATCACCTCTGCTACAATCCCAATTACTGATTCCACACTCTGCATTAATGGCATAGAAATTAGTGCAAAGATATTCACTTCATCTTTAGAAAATGTGTTTTATAAAGCGGTAAATCATTGCCTATTGGGTTTATCTTCACTATTTTGCCCAAAGGCTTTTCTGACACAAAAATCAATTTGTACTAATTTTCTGAGCAGAAGGAAGAAATTTAGCCAAGGGAGGAAAAGCTGTGAAGTAAGTAAAGTGGAATTGTATTTCAGTTAATGAGAAAAAGTTTTAATTCATAGTTAAATACAATTTAAGTGTTTTTTAAAAAAATATTTATTTGGCAGATACTATGTTCCAAGTGTTTTTCAGGTGCTAAAATGGAGGACAAAGAAACTTCCAACAGAGAAAAGGGTTAATCTTCATTATCTGTGTTTGTTTTTACTACCAAGTAGGCAACAGTAAATATTTTACTATCTATTTGTAACAATTATGGGAACTTGTTAACTTAAACAACCTGTTCAGGCTTTAGTTTCTCCATCTGGAAATGAGTATATTATTAACTATCTTACAGTGTTGCTATGAGAATAAAAATGTCAACACATGTGAAATGCATAGGGTGGTAATTGACAGTTACTATTAGTAAGTTTTAGTTATTTCTATTACGTTTTTCTTTTCTTCCTTTCTTTTTTTAGTAATTTATTTATTTATTTTTAGAGAGAGGGGAAGGAGAAAGAGAGGGAGAGAAACAGCAATGTGTGGTTGCCTCTCACATGGCCCTCACTGGGGACCCGGCCTGCAAGCCAGGCATGTGCCCTGACTGGGAATCGAACCGGGACCGCTTGGTTCCCAGCCCGCGCTCAATCCACTGAACTACACCAGCCAGGCTCTTTTCTTTCTTTTAAAGATTTTATTTCTTTATTTTTAGACAGAAGGGAATGGAGGGAGAAAGAGATGGGGAGAAACATCAATGTGTGGTTGCCTCTTGTGCACCCCATTCTGGGGACCTGGCCCACAACCCAGGCACGTGCCCTGACTGGGGGGAATTGAACTGGCAACCTTTAAGTTGACAGGCTGGTGCTCAATCCACCGAGCCACACCAGCCAGGGCTATTACGTTTTTCTTTGTATCCTTATTTTTCTCTCACATCAGAAATAAAAACTTTTAAATGTTAAAAATAAAAATATCTTTATATTTAATAGATATTCTACACTGAATTGCTCAGAACAGTTGTGGCTATATATCATATTTAAAATATTATAACAGTTTCCCATTTTCCCTCATTTAGAGATTGTTTATTTTGTTTTTTCCCTAATAATCAAGTTATCTCCAAAATCAAGCACATTAAATCATAATATTTATCCTTATGTATCTGATACCTAAACATATTAAGTTTTTATATTTTATTTAAAGTTTCCCTTTCACAATAGAAATTACTTAGAGATTTAAATTTTGAAGACATTTGGGGTTAATACGGGTCAATATGGATTTAAAAGCAGGCATTATATTCCACGTCAGTTTGAATTCTGACTCTAATTGTATGTATTTTACAATACTTGCTCTAAGCTACTTACTCCAAGATTTGGTTCCTCATCTGTAAAATGGGACACTGTCATTTACCCTGCAAAAATCTTGCAGGGAATATAAAACAAGACATTGTACAGAGGTCAGTTAGGGGTACAATAAGCATTGGACATATTTATTAATGAATTAAACAAAAGCGAATATATTAATTGGTAAAGTTTATGACATTTTCTTTCTCCAGAAATCCATTCAATATATCTTCAGATAAATTTACATAAAGAAGGCTTTAATCATTTGATTTTTTTTTTGCAAAAATACATTTAATCTCAAATTAAGCAGAAAAGAGGGAAAAGAACAAAGAGATAAATAAAAAGAGGACGGATTCAACTGCAATCATACTGTTACTCACATTAAATATGAATGGTTGTAGTATCTCAATAAGGCAGAGAACCTCCAGCTTGATTTTTCTTAATAATTAATGCAAGTAGTCCAAGATTAACCAGCGATGATACAAAAGATTTGAATGGCACTGCCAACTGGACTAAATTGACATTTGTAGAACTTTTTCATCTAACAAAGCAAAATACACATTCTTTTCATAATCTTTTTCATAATCACTTGATTTTAAGACTACTGACTTTTATGCAGTGAAACAGGTGAATGTTGATATGGAAATGCATATCTACTGCACTAAGTAGATTTAATTGTATTCCTGTTTCTGATCCTGTGCCCCCTCCTACATTTATATATGAGAGTAATTAATATAGAGGCACAAAAATATTAAAAATAATTTGAAAGAGGCATACAATGCCAAAAGCCCAAGTAAAAAGCTTTATAATTTCCCCAAGTAAAAGAAATGTACTCAGTAACTATAATTATATTCTAAATGCATATTCTAAATATTAAAGCATACTTTCACTTGTATTCAATTTTTTCTCTACTAAAAAACATTAAAGCTACTTTTAAAATTAATTGAAGTCAGTGATATTCTGAAACTAATAATTAGAACTTTTTATAAAACCAAAGCTCTTTATAGTTCCAAGCATATCACCTTATATTGGCTTTATTCAATCCATAGTTCAGAAAAGCAAAACCATATAATTAATCAGTGCAATTTTGTTTTCCATTCTCCTTGGTGCCCTTTTGTAGCTTTGAATTACAAAGAGAAAATTATGAAAATAAAATAAAACCCAAGTCACCCTAGAAAGCAATGATCTGAAAACAAAGTCAAAGTACTGAAATCATTTTAATAAACTTTGTAAATGTTGAGAATAAAATAGTAGAAGACAACAGAATGAAATCAAAGCTCAGCCCTCTGAGACAGGGGAAGCAAATTTACCATCGTACTCCACAAGTCATTTAATATTTTCATTAAAGTGGAAAAACTTAACAGGAGCTTCAATTATATCCATTATACCCAGGAGACCAACTTTTGAAACTAGGCCAACAGATCCTGACTAAGTGATAAAACCTAAATGATTTTTTATCTTAATTGTACATTATTAAAGCTAGCTAGAAATACTTTAAGAAATTTAAACTGATAGAGTGTTATTTCACTGAGTTTTCACAGGTTCATATTCTGGTACCCACTGTGAATCGATATAGCAATTCCTGTGTACAAAATAAAACAGGTAATGTAGAATCAGAAATACAAGATATGCAGAACAAGGAAACAGATGCATATACTGTACATGCTTCATTAAATTAGGACATCAAAATGTTATTCTTCTTTATGATGCCTTATCAAAGGGGGATAGAAAATAGTACGTATAATTTGATGATTTACCAAATTAATGGCATTTTAAGATGGAAATTTTCTCTTTCATATGACCCCAATAAGAACTGGATATTTAAAACATTAAAAATCATAATCCCTAAATGAATACAGTAATACATATTCTTCTTATAGGCTACATCAAATGACTATTAATTTGATATCAATTAGCACCTAATCGCTCTTCATGAAACTCTATCCCAATTTCCCTCTGAGGGGAAACAGTCTTCTTTACATTTAATTCCACACCTTTGGTGGAATTCACTCATATTTAGGTCAGGACTTATCAATGGTGATTGGTTTCTTAGTGTATATCCGTCCTACTAGCACCAGAAGTATACCATAAGTTTTTTGCTGTTGATTCTGGGGGAGAAGAAAGTGGTATTTTCCTTTGGATGAAATCCAAAAGCATGTTTGGTGTGATAACTACCGTTTCATGTTGTCACTGTGCAAGGCCAGAGACTGGAGTCACACACACACAAAGTAAAGCTAAAACATGAAGAGACACCAAAAAATTGAGAGTTCTCTTCATTCCTAATTCCAGCTACCTGGGCTGTGCCCGACTGGTCACCTTCGCTCTGATAAGCAACAGTGAGTCGGCTTTTCTTTCACTTACAGAAAGAGGAAGGAGAAAGAGCAGAAGGACTACGAGAAGATTCAAAAACAAAGATTCACAAGTGATCAAATATAAAAAGAGGTCTCTACAGGAATCTTTTAAATTAAGTCATGCATTCATTCATTTAATATTTATTACATGGCTGGAAATATGCCAGTCATTAAAGATGATTTTGAATCCATTTTTAATGATTTTTTTATCTTTCATTTAATCTTTTTCCAGTTCCTAGGACACAAAGCCCTCTTAAGGCAAAAATGTATTTAACTGATATAACAATATTTCACTCTCTTGTACCAAGATAATTTTAGCATTGAGATAGAATTCTATAGTTAACCTATTTATAGAAAACATGTAGATGAATATTTATTGCTCATTAATTATATCTGATACACTGAAGGTACAGAAAAGGCAATCTACTTAAAATGTGTCATCACATTTAAAAACTTATTTAAAACAACAAAACACTAAATCATAATCTTATTATCGATATAATACAATACTTCCAGAAATGATGAGGTAGAATACTTTAAAAAAAGGAAAATAATAATAGTCTCTTATGGTGTAATAAACAAATTATTAGATAAATAAACCATGGATGCTCGGATAGTACCTGGGCTTAATATCTTTAAAAATTTTTTTATTGAACTTATTGGGGTGATATTGGTTAGTAAAATTATGTAACTTTTAGGTACACAAATGTATAATACATCATCTGTATATTGTATGATCACCATTCGAAGTCAAGTATTCTGTCACCATTAAATCAATTTCTAGCTCTAACAATTACGTTATATAACTTTGTTAAGTTTCTTAACCTTCTATGATACAATTCTCTTATTTTAAAAGTGAACAAAGCCTACCTAAAAAAGACAGAAACATTTCAAACAAACAACCTAACCCTACACCTACAAGAACTTGAGGAACAACAACAAAGATAGCCCAGAGCAAGTAGAAGGAAGGAAATAACCAAGATCAGAGAAGAATTAAATGACATAGAGACTAAAAGCATAATTCTAAGGATCAATAAATCCAGAAGCTGGTTCTGTAAAAAGACAAATGAAATTGACAAGCCTTTAAGTAGACTCATCAAGGAAAAAAGAGAGAGAACCCAAATAAACACAATCAGAAATGAGAGGAGAGATTACAATGGATAACACAGAAATCCAAAGGATTGTAAGAAATTACTACACAAACCAATATGCCAAGAAATTTGAAAACTTAAGTGAAATGGACAAATGTCTAGAAAAATATAATCTTCCAAAACTTAACGAAGAAGCAGAAAGCCTCAACAGACCAACAACAGCTGATAAAATTTGAAGCAGTAATCAAAAAACTCCCAAGACACAAAAGTCCTGGACCAGATGGTTTCACAGGAGAATTTTACAAAGCATTTAAGGATGAGCTAATCCCTATCCTTGACAGGCTATTCCGAAAAATCCAAGAAGATGGAAGACTCCTAAACTCTTTTTATAAAGCCAGTATCATCCTAATCCCAAAACCAGATAAAGACATAACAAAAAAAGAAAACTTCAGGCTAATATCACTGATGAACATAGATGCTAAAATCCTCGACAAATTTGGCAAACCACATCCAGCAATATGTTAAAAAGATCATACACCATGATCAAGTGGGATTCATCCCAGGGGTGCAAGGATGGTACAATATTCGCAAAACAATAAACATAATACATCACATAAACAAAATGAAAGACAAAAATCACATGATTATAGCAGTAGATGCAGAAAAAACATTTAATAAAGTACAGCACCATTTATGATAAAAACACTCAGCAAAGTGGGAATAGAGGGAGCATTCTTCAACACAATAAAGACCATATATGAGAGACCTACAGACATCATACTCAATGGGCAAAAACAGACAAGGTTGTCCGCTGTTACCACTCCTATTCAACATAATATTAGAAGTCCTAGTCACAGGAATCACACAAGAAAAAGAAATAAAAGGCATCCAAATTGGAAAGGAGAAAGCAAAACTGTCATTGTTTGCAAATGACACGATAGTGTATATAGAAAATTCTGTAGACTCCACCAAAAAACTACTTGATCTAATAAGTGAATTTGGCAAAACAGCAGGATACAAAGTCAATATCCAGAAATTAAAGATATTTTTGTACACCAACAATGAAATATCAGAAACAGAAATCAAGAAAAAAATCCCATATGATATAACAACAAGAAAAACAAAATACCTAGGAATAAACCTAACCAAGGAGATAAAAGACCTGTACTCAAAAAACTACACAAACACTGAAGAAAGAAATTAAGGAAGAAACAAATGGGAGCATGTACCATGCTCATGGATTGGAAGAATTAACATCATCAAAATGTCCATATTACCCAAAGCAATTTACAGATGCAATGCAAATCCTATTAAAGTCCTAATGGCATGTTTCACACATATGGAACAAACATTTCAAAAATTTATATGGAACCATAAATGACCCCTAATAGCTGCAGCAATTTTTAGAAAAAAGAACAAAATAGGAGGGATCACAATACCTGATATCAAACTGTATTACAAGGCCACTGTAACCAAACCAGCCTAAAAACAGACACATAAATCAATGGAACAGAATAGAGAACCCAGAAATAAACCCAAGTCTCTATGGTCAACTAATATTTAACAAAGAGGGCAGAACAATAAAATGGAGAAAAAAGAGCCTCTTCAACAAATGATGTTGGGAGATCTGCACAACTATATGCAAAACAATGAAACTCAATCACCAACTTACACCACACACAAAAATAAATTCAAGGTGGATAAAAGGCTTAAATATAAGTCATGACACCATGAAAGTCCTAGAGGAGAACGTAGGCAGGAAAATCTCAGATATTCCATGCAGCAATATTTTCACTGATACGTTCCCGAGAGCAAAGGGCATACAGGAAAGAATAAACAAATGGGATCTCATCAAAATATAAAGCTTCTGCGCAGCTAAAGAAAACAGTATTAAAATGAAAAGAGAACCAACCATATGGAAAACATATTTGTCAATGATACCTCAGACAAGGGTTTGATCTCCAAAATATATAAAGAACTCACTCTAAGAAGACAAGCAACTCAATTAAAAAGTGGGCAAAGGATCTGAACAGACACTTCTCCAAGGAGGATATACAGAGGGTCCAGACACATATGAAAAGATGCTCAGAATCACTAGCCATCAGAGTGAGGAAAATTAAAACCATAATGAGATACCACTTCACACTGGTCAGAATGGCCATCATAAACAAATTAATAAACAAGTGTTGGAGAGGATGTAGGGAAAAGTAAACCTTAGTGCACTGTTGGTGGGATTACAGACTGGTACAGCCACAATGGAAAACAGTATGGAATTTACTCAGAAAACTAAAAATGGAACTGCCTTTTAACCCAGCAATTACACTGCTAGGATTATATCCTAAGAACCCTGAAACACCAATCCAAAACAACCTATGCACTCCAGTGCTCATAGCAGCATGATTTACGATAGCCAAGTACTGGAAGCAACCTAAGTGCCCATCAGTAAATGAATGGATCAAAAAACCATGGTACATTTACACAATGGAATACTATGCAGCAGAAAGAAGGAAGGAACTCCTACCCTTTTTCAACAGCATGGATGGAACTGGAGAGCATTATGCTAAGTGAAATAGGCCAGGAGGTGAGGGACAAATACCATATGATCTCACCTATAAGTGGAACCTAACCAAACAAACAAGCAAAATATAAACAGAGACATTGAAATTAAGAACAATCTGACAGTAACTAGAGGCGGGGTGGGAGGGGATAATGGGGGAAAGGAGGGAAGGGTTTTCAGGAACAACTATAAAGGACACATGGACAAAATCAATGGCGGGTGGCAGCAGTGGAGGGAGGTGGGGATGGCTGGGGCCCGGGGAGTGGTGGGGGGTAAATGCGGACAACTGTAATTGAACAACAATAAAATAATTTATTAAAAAAGTGAAGGAAATCATACTAACCTCTATGTGTGATTTTGTGAGCATATACATTATGAAGAATTTAACACATGTAGTACATGACCTGACACATAATAATCATTCAATAATTACTAGTTTTAAAATTATCAAAATAAGGTAATTTTAGAATTAAATGAATTTCAATTTTTTAGAAAAAATACAGACATTAAAATTTTAAAACAACAAGATACAATTTTTCTTATAATTATTTTTCAATGATTTTGTGCATGGGTACTTATTTTTTTCTTGAGGATTTAAACAGTTAACAACTGTACTATTCATAAAATAATTATTTAGAACTATTATAAAATGGAGAAAATACAACTATATAGAAAAGAAATCAACCCATAATAGTTTTCTTTTGATTTTTCTTTTTCTTGATATGGTCTTGCAAAGTACAAAATACTGTAAATATTATATTATCTGAGCTGTGAGGCACTGATAGAGTGATGAATGAAAAAAAATTATAAAGCTAGTTCTCAAACTCATTATGTGATATGATGGGGAAAGCAGAAGGAAAATCGAATGGTAAACAAATAGTAGCCTAAATAAGTGAGGTCATTTCACTCATATTTGGTCAAACTTACTGTTTTTCAAAACACTAATAAGTGACATTTAAAAAGTTTGTGCCTTTTACAAAATGTATTGATTTGAGAGAGAGAGAAACATAAATTTGTTGTTCCACTTATTTATGTTTTTATTGGTTGATTCATGTATGTGCCCTGACCAGGGATCAAACCTTGGTGTATTAGGATGATATTCTAAACAACTGAGCTACCCAGCCAAGGCCAACTTTATGCTTTCTTTAGAACAGATTATATATGTATATATTCATTCTTTGAAAAATAGATCAGCATGTGAACATTGCAGGGAACTTTTATGGATTCCTTTACTTTTGGGAATATGCTATTAATCTTTAATCAGAGAGAGAGAGTGCATAACCACATTAGTGGGTTCCAAGTCTAAGTGAAATCTTTTAAATTACTTAATGTGCAAAATTTTCTCTGACTCTTACCTATAAATTAGTCATTATGTGTAAACTTAGATTTTTAAGTGCATTTTAGTTCATTTGGCATAATTATATTCTTAAATCTTATTTTAAGGCATTTTAAGAGATTTAAAAATTTGTGTGTACTTTATAAAGTGTGGATATTAACCCCTTATCAGATGGATCTACAAATATGTTCTCTCATTTTGTGGGTTGTCTTTTCATTTTGTTGATGATTTCCTTTGCTGTGCAAAACTTTTTAGTTTGATGTAGTCTTAAGAGAAAAAAAACCCAAAACATGCAAACACACAACCCAATTAAAAAATGGGCAAAGGACCTGAATAGACACTTCCCCAAAGAGGACATACAAATGGCCAATAGACATATGAAAAGATGTTCAACATACTAATCACCAGAGAAATGAAAATTAAAACCACAATGAGATACCATCTCACACCTGTCAGAATGGCCATCATCAATAAATCAACAAACAAGTGCTGGTGAGGATGTGGAGTAAGGAAAACCCTTGTGCACTGTTGGTGGGAATGCAGACTGGTGCAGTCACTGTAGAAGGCAGTGTGGAGATACCTCAAAAAATTAAAAATGGATCTGCCTTTTGACCCAGCAGTTCCACTTCTGGGAATATATTCAAAGGAACCCAAAATGCTAATTCCAAAGGACACAAACACTGGTATGTTCACTGCAGTGTTATGTACAATTGCCAAGATATGGAAGTGCTCATGAATACATGAGTGGCTAAAACAACTATGGAACATTTAAGCATTGGAATTCTAGTTGGCTGTAAAAGAGAAGAAAATTTTACCCTTTGCAACAGCATGAATGGACTGGGAGAACATTATGCAAAGTGAAATAAGCCAGTTAAAGAAAGACAAGTAACAAAGATTTAATTCATATACGGAATCTAATGAACACATTGAACCAACAGCAAAAAGGAGACAGATTCATAGGTGGAGAGCAGATGACAGCTAGTGTGTGGGGGGAGCATGAGGGGTGGGCTAGGGGGTGGAGGGATGGAGCAAAAGGAAAAAAGGACTCATGGACGTGGACCACAGTGTGGTGATTGCTGGGGTGAGGCGGGGTATAAGGGAACTAAATGGTAATGGAACAATAAAGATTAGATAAAATAATAATAATACCAAAGAAAAAGAACAAATAAAACCTTTAAAATTAAATTTTTAAAAAAAATTTAAACAAATAAAATTTTTTCATTCTTCTCAGTTGAATTTATGAATTTCAATATATTCTGGACAAGTTTATGTAATCCATTAATGATGTTATATTCATCACCCTCACCTAATTTGTAAATAATATCATATGATGACATTTGAACTTTAATTCTTCCAGAATTATATTTGTTCCCTTAATTCCCTATATCAGGCTCAAAGGTACAACTCTTGGAACTTTTAATATATGCCTTAAGAACCTGAAATAGGCAGATTTTCCATTGCACATTGCTATACTCTCTTCATAAGTCTAGTGCACGCCTTACATAATATTTACCCTATAATTTACAGGGCTGTCATTAATAAAACCTCTTATAATCTCAAATTCCCTGTTTTAATAACTGTTATACTGTAATGGCAGGTGCACAGTCTTGGATGTGAGGCTGTTGGAGAAGTCCACGCTGCAGACAAAGAAGGTACAGAAACAATCTGGAGGTGGTGGTGAGGCATGTCTCCAAAGTTAATCTGGATAACGGGATTACCCACCTCCAGGAAGGAACCAGAGCTCAAATCCAAGAGAGCTAAATAATTTTTGTAATCTCATAAGGGCTATTCTCAAGAGGTTTTATTAAAAGAGAAGGACAAAGGCATTAGGTATGGTTAGCTGCCTAAAAGGCTGGACCTAAAATACTGAAAATACTGTTTCTCTACATCTCTACCACCACTTAAACCTCTCTCCTATGTAATTTAAAATTTGAATAACAAAACTTAAACAAAGTACAATCTGTACAAAGTCTTAATTCTCCCACCGTTACTAAAACAAAGAAGCAAGCAAAATATAATCAGAGGCATTGAAGTAAAGAACAAACTGACAGTAAGCAGAGGGGCGGAGGAAGGACGTCAACTGGTGAATGAAGGGGAAGGGTCATCAAGGAACATGTATAAAGGACACATGGACAAAGGAAGCGAAAGGTGGGAACGACTGAGGGTGGGGAGTGGGGGTGCGGTGGTGTGGGAAAGCGGTGGTGGGAAAATGGAGACAACTATACTTGAACAATATAAAATGCAAAAAATAAAAATAATAAATAAATATCAAACCCTCAGATACTGGTAACTTTACAAAGAGGTGTAATTTTATACCAGAGAATATCCAGAAAAATACCTCTAGTTATCGAGTGTATCTGTGTGACAGCTACCGTACCTCGGGAGGAATGCCTTGGAGGAACAGGAAAGGAGGATTTTATCCCAGCTCAAATGGCTAGAGATTAGATCCAAATTCAGGCCCAGAAATAACACAGCGTAGAACTGGGTACAGGGTGAGTTCAAAAGGCCAGTAGGTAAACCGGTCACAGACATTAGAGGTTTGATGAAACTGCAGCCTAAAGTTCACAGGTGGCAAAGGACTGGACACCAAGATAGAAAGATCCAGATGACTCTTAGAACACTTGTTAAATGGCCAGCCCATCGAACGTAATTCTAATTTAGATCAGGGACTGGACAGGGCTGATTCTACCAGACACTGCCTTTAGTATCAGAAGGTAGTACAGCAAAACTTAGGTACTATTTGGATATAATGTGTATGTAGTATATTAGGAATGTCTACAGTAAATATTCATGCATTAAAAAATAAGCATTATAAAACACCAGCTCAAATAAAATAATTTAATATCATTTGTCTAAAATTAAAAAAAAAATACACCAACTCTCCTTAAAACCACTACATACCATTAGTAAATTTAAGCCAGACTTGTCTTTCATGTAGAGCAGGCAAGTTAGCATCTGTTGAAAAACTAATTTCAATATCTTTTCAGGACCTATCATTACCATGGTCATGAATGTAATCATGTAACAATTTCTATAAAAAATGTACTAAAATTGACTCTCCTTTAAGTTTATTCTCTATGCATTGCATTTATTTATATCTTTAACAGGGGGATGCATTCATGTACTTAATAAGGAGATATATTCATATATATTACTAAGTTAAATCAACACAAAGTACTATGTAAACAAGCTATTAATAGTAGTTTTCTCTGAGGGTATAAATTTACAGTTGAGTCAAGTTTGCCATTAGTTTTCTGTAACTTTATAGGCAGATATTAATTTTAATAAGAATTACATGGAAATATTTTATTAAAATATAAGTTTAAAGCCTTATTTCATGTTAAATAAATTATAGTAACTCCTAATTAGGAAAAATGTGAATAGTTATTATTCAATTACTATTGAAAATCTATTTAAAATATACGTGACAATATCGATAATCTTAGTCATTAAGCCCTTTATTCATGTAATTTTTGTCTGAAAATTTAGTATTTTCCATATTTCCTATAGTGACAGGTCTTCACTTCACCATATAAAAATAGCATTTGATCAAAGATGTCCCTTGAATTCATTATGTCTCCAGTTATAGGAATGTATTAAAGAAAAGGGCATAACATAGCAAATACCATGCTTATAACTTTTGTGTTGTAATAACTAAGTATTAAAGACAAGTGACTTTATTGACCAGCTCCGTAGGATTTATAGCTTTACAGAATATTACATGCGTGCATCTCATAAAATTCTGTCAACAGTTAAAGATGGATTCTAATTTTCAAACATACTCTAATCAAAGCAGGGTAAATGTTATACATGCAAGGTGCATAAAACAGCATGCATCACTACCCTGGGCTGTGTGTCCGGAACTGTAGCTGGTGAAATTAGAGATTATTTTATCAACAATAGTTAATAAGTGTGTACAGACAAATAACAATGTAATTGAATTTCAAATAGGCTCTCCTCCTACTATGTAACACACCCTCCCCCTTCATTCTCAGCTGTGTTATATAAAAGTATGGCTCTGCTGAATTTGCTCTTTTCGTTTTGTAACCGAAGCTATTTGGGATGTGGTGGCAGAAGCAGTTACAAAAAAAAAAAAAAAAAAAAAAAAGAGTAGAGCAAACGGGAAGTATAATATGGCCAGAAAATAATTTCCTGATTTTTTTGTGAGAAAATTGGCATATTGTGAAAATGTAAACGCATATATATTTCAAATGATTCTTCCCCATTAGCAGGGGTGGTCAAAACAGGGAATCTTTCTAGTTCCTTTTAACTCTAAACCTACTCACAGTAAACATGATTGAGGCATATATATGGTCTTGTTTGTTTGTAATCCTGCTAAAAAAATTACCACCATTGTCCACAGTCCCACTCAGCATGTTGGCAACAATGCTGTACTCTCTTCACCTGAAATTTTCCCCTACTGTTTCCTGTAGGCATAAATTCAGCCCAGTTTTGCTCTCTTCGCTGATGCTGCGGATAATTGTAATATGTCTTCTATGCCTAAAGGGAATGAATTTCCACCACATTATTCATGAGAGAAAGGTCCCCTTCTCCAACCCTACCTTATTTGTTTTTCCCCACAGAACGAGTGGGATGAGCGATTTTCTCCCTGATACCATTGGGATTCTGCTCAGAAAGAAAGGGCAGTTTAGTCTCCATGGCCCTCTTACCTCTCCCTCAGAGTTACCTTCTTGATGTCTTCTCCCCTTGAATTGTAAGCTCCCAGGTAATGCAGGGTGGACCTAAGAGTGTGGATGGATGAAGTGGGACAGGGTGGGGAGGTTCACGTGAGCGTGGGGTATGGAAGCAGAAAGCACATTTTGGTCTCAGTTTCTCCCTGACATCACTACAGCTTTACGGGACCTTTCCCTCCCTTTTCCAAGGAGGAAACACATCTTATACAGAACATGGAGACTCCAGGCTTATAAATCCCAACTCAGAAACACTGATCTACCATCTTATTGTATTTTAAAGAGCAGATATAAATTTTACTCAGAATAACAGCGGTGTTTCTTTTTTAATCTTGAAAAAAAAAACATACATTTAGAAGTTATATTTCATCTCAGTAAGAAAACCTTCAGGGCAGATCCAATATATAAACACTGAAGATTATTTGATTTTACACTCCCTTACATTCCAGGTCATTCTAGTTTTTATCTAAACAAATATATCTTTCCAATCAAGTGAGCTTTACACATGTAGGAAGCATGTAGCAGCTATGATTTCAATATAGAAAAACCAGGAGCCAGAGGCATACACCTGGACCCAGAAACTAACCCATTCAACTAAACATCACAAGCACAGAAAATACACTTGCCTAAAGACATTCACCTACGTAAAAGTACAGACTAATGCACAAATACAGCATGTTGCCAAAATGCTGTATTTGTGCATGTATGCTGTATGTGTAATCTAAAGAGTACAAATTTAGGTTTCTCTGATCAGTAAAAAGTGTCTTCTACCACCTTGTTTTATAGGGTATTTTTGGAGTGTGTTTGTGTTCTCTTTTTATCTGCCTCTTTAGATTGATTTTGGGTGGCAGCCACTGTCTTCCTCATGTCTCCTCACTCATCACTGCACATTGTACAGTACATTATGCAAAGTGGATATTTAGTGAATCTTTGAATATATTGTTTTAATGAATTAGGAAACACACCCAGGCAAAACCTATGGATTACATATGGGCAACATCCGGAACCATATACTCCAAGAAGCATGTGAAATTGACATACTGAGTAAAAGGCGAGTTTGAGAAGGTATAAGCAGGTGAAATTCTTTAGAAAGGGGATATACTGACGGGCAAAAGAAACTAGCGGTTTAACAAAGTAGGCTCAGGGTTTTTACGTTAATTATGTAGAATTAATGTTCTAAGTCTTGTGAAATGATTAAATATTCAATTTATTTACTCAAATTATTCATTAATCAATTTATAGAAACATTTAAATGTTTAAAAGTTACACTGAATGCTCTGTTAGACTAATTCTTTTAAGTTTCTAAATTGTTTGATTTAACTCAGCAAAATTTAAAAAATTTAAATTTAGTGCAATGCTCATTTATCAAAACATATTAATAACTTTTCAGTAATTGTTTTATTTCCATTGTAAAGAAACACTATTTGAATCTTCTTAAAAAACTAATATTAAACCTGTTTGAATGCAATCACTCAAACATAAGCCAATCCTCAAAGTTATTTCTGCCTTGCTCTCTTGTTACTGAGACGCCCTTTTTTCCTATAATATCAAATCTCGGTCCAAAGTAATAGTATATTAATTGATTAATATATTTAATCAATTGTGTCAAACTATTAATTTCTCTAACTGAATTATACAAATAAATGTTATTTATAATTATGGACAGTATGACATTACTTATTGATTTACAGTGGATGCACCATAATTAAATAGGGTATATGTGGTTGTATATTTGAACTTGGAAGAGCTATTCTATGTTATTCCTTTTCCAGAATGAAAACCATGACCCAAGGAAGTGGGAGGCATGACATAATACGAAGGTAAGTTTAAAATGGAAAAATCTGGAGCAAGGGAGGAGTAGCAAATCAATATAATGGGTAACAAGATCCTTGCCCTAAGAGTAAAAAGGAATGAATGATATACAGATCGCTTGTTTCCATGCCAGAGTTTATAATGCTTTCCTCAGCAAATAAGTTGATTTCAAATAATTTTCAGGTGACAACACTTGCAACTCTAGAAGACAACTCACATTTCAACTCTGAAGAATTTCCTGATAAACAATTCATTTTCTGATATACAGTGACAGATAATCAAGACAGTGCATTATACTGTATTCAGAATTCTTTTTTTCAGGATGTCTAATCCAACCATAATGGTATGTTAGAAAAGCATACACACTTGGACAATTCCTCTCCTAACAATAGCATTCCAAATGTTTGTTTCTGCAGATGTTTGGTGAAGATTGCCTTTGTGACAAGAAAAGATATTTAGATGCTCATAAGCATAAAAATCTACACAAGAATAAGGAGAAACATTTTCCCATGAGAGTTAAGTTTGTCCTTTTCAAGTAGTTTTGGAACTGAAGTTTCAATGAGGGGCATCAAATTTGATATGCTTTTCTACATAATAGAGAATAATGTGAATTATTTGCCACTTTTAATGGAGCAGAGTGACTCATCCAATACATAAAGCATTACATAAAATGCTATAAGGAAAACATCAAGACTTTATTATATAAAACGTGGGTTCAGATTACACTTGAGTATCTAGCAGTAGGACAATAGACGATGTAACGATAAACTAAATTAACAGTATAAGGAGCTCCTGCTGTTCCGCAGACCTGAAGTTGGCCTATTGGCACTACTACTGATGCGGATGGATGTTGTAACTGCTAATACTCTACCTTTGTGTTTTCCCTACTGCCTTCTGTGACATTGTAATAAATTGAGGTAGTGTTCTTTATAAATAATTGAGGTAGTGTTCTTTTTTCTCTTTTTAATTGAAGCATATGAAATCTATTATATGCATCTATTGAATATTTTTATATAAAAAAAGAACCTAGAGATTCTGGTACCAGAGAATTATAGAGCTGTTAAATGGCAAGACAATTTCCCTTTATTCCAGTTATTTATTCTTACATCCATCCTGTCCCTAAATAACTTAATTTATTATTTATATGTAAAATTTTTCTACCTTGATATATTTCCCTTTAAATTATACAGTCCTTGAGATTAGAATCTTTTTTATGTAATTGAAAAGTGCTTGCAATAGAGTATTATAGTTCATAAATATAGCACAGGCATTATAAGCAGTCATTAATGTAGATGATGATGGTGATAATATTATCAATGTCGGCAGTGCTTCCCCGATTGAAAAAATAATAATTATATTTTGATTAGCAAGGAAATATGATTTTGTTTTAAGAAATTTTCAGTTATACTATAAATAACTATTATTTTAAAATAACATCAAGCAGAAAATAAAATGAATCACAAATTTAAATTAGTTTGTAATGATCTATAAAACTGGTTTCAACGCAAAGAAATCCAGGTCAGATAAACCAGTATATACAGTTGTAGAAATTAGCAAGACTTCAATAAATTAATGAGAGTCTAATATCTTATTATCCTTCATTTTTATTAACTGCTGAAAATTCTTTAGGATGTTTATAGGTATGAGCTTAATTTTGATGGAGATAAGAACTTTATACTAGAAGCATATTGCAAAGAATTTCTACTGATGATATAGACTGATACATATATTTGAGATAAAGGATTTGCAGTCAAGTTTCAAGTTCATCCTGCAACACTTATTAGTGAATAAATATCGTGTACAAGATGTTGTCGTAAGTGCAGTGTGTTACAGAGATATGGGGTCCCTGTGCTGATGAGCACTAACATTATCAAATAATCACATTTTTCAAATGTGAAAAAGACATTCAAATTAAAGAAATAAAACCTACGGAGAGTCTGTTTCCATCATGTTCGGCAAAGTTATATACATAAGGTTGGTTAACAAGGAGGTGAAGAAAGATTTCCGTCAGGAACTGCTGAAGGACTGAGCTCTGAAAAACAAGAAAGAATTAGGTGAGAGGAAGGGAAGAGGGTAAGTGCCAGTGTCCTGCAGCAGGGGGAGGCTGAGAAGAATCAGAAAGGAAAGGTCCTTGAGCAGAGAACCAGGTGAAACCTGAGACAGGATTTGTTTAGAAGAAGGAAGGCCAGATCTGCAGGCCCTTGTAATCACATTAGGCTTTTCTCCCGTGTGTAGGGTAAGATACAATTACAGCCAGATGGTCAGATTTGCATTTCAAAGAACAACAGCAAAAACAAATGCAAAAGGAAAACAAATGTGAAGTTTCCTGAGAGGAATGTAATAATGAAGAAAAAGAGTTCAGACAGGACTTGAAGAAATAGCGAGGAAAGATTGAATTAAGCCACTCAACTCCTCTGGATGTCACTTTTCTCAGATGCAAAATAAGGGGGCTGGACTGGATGACTTCAAAGATCCCCTCCATTTCTAACATTCTATGAAACCAGAAATTTGAAAATGAACCCTGTACTTAATGGACAGGATATGGGTTATGTTACAGATGGAGAGAGAGATGCAAGTCAAGAGGCTCTCTCCCCGCCTTGATTCTTGCCTTACTCTCAAGACACAAATCCAAGAGACAGACAAACATGTGGTGGTGATGAGAAAGCAAGCTTATTTATGAAACATACAAGCACAACGCTGCAAGCAGGCACCGAGCTAGTCTGAACGCCCCACGTATAGAGGAAATGAAGTTGTTAGTAAGTTTGTTCTATACACTTGAGCCAAGGCTACAAGTGGGCACTCAGCTTTTTTAGTGCGCAGACTATTGGGGTTCAGGGGTTATATACCTCAGCTGGCTTCTAGGTTCCCCCTTCTTTACCCTTGGGAATGACTTTTACCTACAAAGGCTGTCTAACCCCATCTCCCTGTAGGAGTCCTGCCTGTGACGTTCAGAGCACCCTGCAATCTTAATAAGGTTTGTTACAGAGGCCCCTTTTCTCAGCACAGTCTCAAGGACTCTCCCCTTCTCCTGCATTATTTTGCTTGCAATGCTCAGACACCCAGTAGTCTTACAAAACCGAGCTCAGGACTGCCAAGTTAATTGGTGAGACATGTCCTCATTTTGCTTCCAGCCTCCTGTATGAAGTTCTTTGTTAGATTGTAATGGCGAGGCCCTGCCTTTCTTTTCAGTCTGGCTGCTCATTCCTAGCTGCTACCTAACAGTTACAAACAGTAAAGTTGCTAAAAGCTTATACAGACACCTCTGCAGAGCAAATATATTCTTGATCCTATTGCAACAGAGACATTGTAAATTGGAAAACTGAAAAGATATTTTGTATTTCTGTTTTCAAAGAATAAATTACTAGCCTTTTTAGCAAGTGGTCTCCCTAGGGGAGGATAAGTTCTCTTTTAGCTCAGCTAAAAGGTTAATACATAAGGGAAGTAATAAGAAAATATTTTGCAAATTGAAAAATTTTTTGCACAGCAAAGAAAACCATCAACAAAACAAAAAGACTACCTGCTGAATGGAAGAAGATATTCACCAATGATAGATCCAATAAGGGGTTAATATCCAAAATTCACAAGGAATTCATAGAACTCAACTCCAAATATACAAAAACCCATTAAAAAATGGGCAGAGGATGGGAATAGACACTTCAAAGAAGATTTACAACTCACAGTGCCCCCAGCAGCCCCCCACATCTATCTCTTGCTTCGACAGTGAAGGACAGAACAGACCCAGGGATGCCCCTTCTTCCAGCCTCTGACCTCTGACCTCTTACCAATCACCACCTTCAGAACCACCTCAGTCATCCCCGTTTCTGACACCAGCCAACACCCTTTTTTAACATTAACTCCTCATTGCCGAACAATGATGAGCTCCTAAATTTGTCAGAATTATTCCACTGAAGCGGAGGCTGCCGTCCACCACCTGGCCTACGTGCATCTGCAGGCCTCCCACACCTACCTCACTCTAGGCTTCAGTTTCACCCACGATGATGCGGCTCTGGAGGCCGAGGGCTACTTCTTCTGTGAGTTGGCTGAGAAAAAGCACATGGGCGCTGAGTGGCTCTTAAAGATGCAAAACTAGCACTGCAGCCCCGTTCTCTTCCACGCCATGCTGAAGCCTTCTCAAAATAAGTGGGGAAAACTCAGGGCACCACAATAGCCTCCATGGCCATGGAGAAGAACCTGAACCAGGCTCTTTGGATCTGTATGCCTGGGTTCTATCCACACAGACCCTCATCTCTTCCCGGAGAAGCAGTTCCTGGATGAGGAGCTGAAGCTCCTTAAGAAAATGGGCAACACCTGACTGATCTTTTCAGGTTGGCTGGCCCTCAGGCTGGGCTGGGAGAGTATCTCTTTGGAATGCTCACCCTTGAGCATCACTAGCAGCTTTGGGAGCCCAGAGGCCTTGTGGGGCCCCTCTGCATATCCCTGGTATTTGGCTTCTGCCTGAAACTCTCCCTGAAACCAGTAGTCATCCTTTTAACTGCCAGGAAGCTTTCTCACGTGCATTGGACCAAATCAAAACAATGAAACTTTTTGCAGCAAGGAGAAGAGAAGACGATATACAGATGGCCAATAGACATAAAAAGATGCTCAACATCACTAATCATTAGAGAATGCAAATTAAAACCACAATGCGATATAACTGCACACCTCTCCGAATGACCATTACAAATCAACAAGCCACAAGACTGGTGAGAACATGGAGAGAAGGGCACCCAGGTGCACTACTGGTAGGAATGCAGACTGGTGCAGCCACTGTGGACAGCAGGATGGAGATTCCTCAAAAAATTAAAAATGGAACTGCCTTTTGACCCAGCGATTCCACTTCTAGGTATATATCTAAAGAAACCCAAAGTACTAACTTGAAAGAATATATGCACCCTTATATTCATTGCATTGTTACTTACAATTGCCGAGATTTGGAAACAACCCAAGTGCCCATCAACAGACAAATGGATAAAAATAGTGGAGCTACATATATACAATGGAATATTACTCAGCCATAGAAAAGAATAAAATATTACAATGCAATGGGATGGATGGACCCAGAGGGTATTATGCTAAGTGAAATAAAGCAGTCAGAGAAAGAAAAATACCATATGGTTTCACTTATATGTGGAGTGGAATCTAAAGAACAAGATAAATGAAGAAACAAAATAGAAACAGACTCATAGATACAGAGAACAGACTGATGGTTACCAGAAGGGGAAGAGAGTTGAGGGGTTGGGTGAAAAAGGTGAAGGGATTAAAAAATACAAATTTGTAGTCAAAAAATAGTCTTGAGGATGTAAAGTAGGGAATATGGTTCAATAATATTATAATAACTGTATATGGCGCCAGGTGGGTACTTGAAATATCATGGGGAACACTTTTTAGAGTATAAGATTGTCTAACCAATATGTTGTATACCTGAAAATAATACAAGATAATATTAACTGTAAACTGTAATTGAAAAAAACAAAGACAAATTATTCTTTTAGAATAATTTCTTGGCTATTTTCCAGCTTCACATTTGCCATAGTAATCAATGCATCCACTCCCATACTTCAAGTATCAACTCTGAGTATTGCTCTCAAATTTTTGTCCTCAGTATTAATCTATGTGTAAATTAACACATTTTGTACCACATAGAAATCTCTAAGACATACGCCAGGGACCACATGATATTGGGCAAACTTGTGAGCGGTACGAAAAGCGTTAAATCCCATATTTTACTACCTCCTAGTAATTGATAATGAAAAATATAAATAACAGAAAAAATAAATCAGTCCCAAATAAATAATCCTGAAACTTAACAAAATTCCTGGCTCTGAATGATAATGAAAATATTGGTTAATAAACCTGTGGATGCAGTAAAATCAGTACTTAGAGGAAAATGTATAGACTTATAGGATTCCATTAGAAAAACTAAAGGCTAAAATTTGATGACTTAAAAATAGAAAATTAGAAGTTAAGATAACACGGAAGAATTACCTAAATTATAGAGCAGAGAGAAAATAACACTCTTAATAGTAGAAAATAATGAAAAAAAAGGAGGGGCAATAAAGCAAAATAACTAATACATTTAGCAGGCCTCTAGCAAAAAAGATAAGAACCAAAGAGAAACCAACTATACAAATTACATTTGGATTTAAAAGAAGTATATGACTGTAAAAATATAAATAATATTATCAACAATTTATGTCAAATACATTTAAAATGTAAATGAAATTGAAATCTCCTTGATAAAGAAAAATTTCTAAAACCAATTCAGAAAGGGAAAAAAATTTGGTTCTAAAATTTGTTCTTTTTAAATAGGTGTAATTTAAAAAGTGAATATAAAATACTCCCAGAAACACACAAAACTCTCATATTTTTAGAGGTCAGTTCCTGTGAATATTGAACAATACCAATAATCAGAAACGAAAAAGAAAGAAACATCACCTCCTCCTTCCGAGTCAATATCAGCTGGGGAGCCCAACAGAACCTTGTTTCCACCCATCGGAGACAGACAAAGCCAAGAAAACAAATTTATAGGCCAATGTCACTCATAGAATGTAAATACCAAAATTCTAACAATCCAGTAATACATAAGAAAAAATTTCTAATATCTTGTGTTTATTCCAAGAATGGTAGGTTGTTTCAAAATTAGAGAATCTATTAACATAATTATTATATCAAAATATCAAAGACATACAGAAACAAATAAACAAAACCCAGTATGGTTATCTCACAAAACGAAGTAATACAACAAATGTTATACCCAATGATGACATTTTAAAAGCATTCCAGGAATGAAAAAAAATCTGCCTGTGTTATTCTATTTGCACTATATTATGAATTCTAGCTTCTAAAATCATATAAGAAAATTTAATAAAATACATCAGAAAACTAAAATTGTCATTTGAAGATATGATTTACTTTGAAATTAATAGCATTGTTTTGCAGATTGCTGGATATGTCAGTTGGTCCAAAGCATTTCCCTTTATTGTTCAATTGATTAATTCTCATGAGTATTTTTTTAAGTACCATTCTTTCTGAGAAGATAAATTAGATCTACATATAATGTAAAGCTCTAGTTATACCTTGTGAATTAGAAAAGAAGTATACTTCTTACTAATAATAAAAATTAAATTTAATATGGTCTATGCCTATACATGTAGTGGTCAAAAAATGTTTTGTTCTGAATGGTTTTTCTGATATATCCCTTCAGCACATGTACATTTTTTTTTTAAGATTTTATTTATTTATTTTTAGAGAGAGGGGAAGGGAGGGAGACAGAGAGGGACAGAAACAGCAATGTATGGTTGCTCCTCACATGGCCCTCACTGGGGACCCGGCCTGCAACACAGGCATGTGCCCTGACTGGGAATCGAACCGGGACCCTTTGGTTCCCAGCCCGCGCTCAATCCACTGAGCTACACCAGCCAGGGAGCACATGTACATTTTAGTAGTCTTTCCTTTTTAACTTATCTGTAGAGACAAATGATTCAGATAAATTTTACTAAAATCTAAAATCTAGATGGTACAGAAAATATTTCTGTGGTTACAACAACAGAGTTCCCTTCTATTTTTCTTTGTATATGTTAATCTAATCAATATAGACCTCACCAGAGCAAGATGATATAAAATGACTTTAAATGCACATATTTATTTTGTGTTCCAAGTTCAGAAATTCTAGAATTCAAAACTCAGAAAAGCAAACATAATGTTGTCAAAATAAACCAAAGCTAATTGCTCAAAGGAAAATCTAGAAGTTTTGAAAACAGACACATTTCCAAATTGATTCATAAATTTTAAGCAATGAATAAACATTTTCATTATTCAAACTAAAACTAATGAATCTTCTATGCTGTGAGGAATTGTTTTAGGCTATAAATATTTCATTGCATTTTCTGAACTGTTGTTCTTTGCTCTGAAGACTGAGGAGACTGTTGCCATGTGCATTGTTACTGGAACCATAGTCCTGTAAGAGTAAGATGAGTGAACCGGTTCATACATTAGTCACATGGCAGGCGGCCAAGTCTGGGAAGCTTTGTGCAGTATGGGAGCAGAAATGAATGAAAAGAAAGACTTTATTTCGACAGAAATATGCTGCTGAGATTTGATCTTTATTTTGAAAATGTACAGCCCTATTAACCTTGACCCAAGGCTCATGTTTATTTGCTTCTTTTTTTTTTAATCTAATTATGCCCTGCGACAGCTACTTCTAGCTGCCTATATGATGCCTGTTCTCCTTTCCTGCTTCCAGAAAGAATCTTAATTTTCCTTTCCCCAGGGTCACAATGTACCAGCGGAACGCACTCGCTACCCTCCGCTATCTTGTATCTATAGAGGGCATGTGGCACAATTCCAGAGACTAAGCTAATGGCAATAGTCCCTGTCAAATGACTTCATTTTCCAAGTAAAGTTTCTCTGGGTAATAAACCTTGAAACCTTTTTTTTTTTTTTTCCCTTCTTCCTGGAATCCAGACAGAAAGGCTTGGAAAGCCACCTACTGTGTTGGTGAAACAAGTAGACAGGAACAGAGGACTACTGCTAACACATTTGGCATCTCGAGGACGTGAAATAAGGTGTTCCCTCTGAGCACAGGGCAGCCCAACCCAGTCAGTCCTCTTTTCCTACAGGTCAGATGACCTTTTGCAAAATCTAAGCTGCTCGGTACCAAATGGTAGCAGTCAGAAAAAAAATAAATAAAAAATCTAGAGCCTTGCTGATTTCACTGAGTCACTGTATCAGCCCCAGATTTCCTGTGCTTGAAACCCATTATTTAAATAGCTATAAGGACAGTTTTTGTTTGTGTAATCATGACTTGCAGTCAAATGTGTAGCTAACTGGTATCACTGCCCATGGGTTTTATGCTTGTTACTTATCTGTTACCGAATATACATTCAAGACATGAATTTTCATATTTGTAAATAAAAGAATATTACTCTATGTAACACATTTCTTTAAATTTAAATTTCTTATTTAAATATAAATTTAAATTAAAAGATCAAACTTGTTTTCAAAACGTGTCCCCGGGATTTTGCTCATGTGGACAAATAGGTGCGGGAAGACAGTATTTCTGAATTTGCTTCAAAACCCTTAGCTGAGCACAGTAAGCAATTAAGTCATTTTAACATTGGCAAGTAGAAAACTGGCTTAAAATAGATCCTAAAGACTGACACTCTTCAGATTACAAAAATGTAAAACCGTTAAATAATATAAGAATAATAAGATGATAGAATTTGGGAGACAGAACAGATAAATGTGAAAAACCACCCCAAAATCCTAGCATGTGGACGAAGTCATCAAATTACCTCAGGCATATTGGTCTCAGTTGCTTCCACTGTAAAATGAGGCAGGGTTTAGGGCAAGGAGTTCCAGTTTTAGGAAGAGTGAATTTCATGTAAGAAAGGCCCCAGGGGGTTATAGACCCATAGGCCATTGCAACAGCAAGGTCTTCTTGTTCTGTTCAGTAGAAAATTCATGCAAATCTGAATATAATGCAAGAGGCCGAAAGCTTCAAATTAGACTTCCTCTATTGTTGGAACATTAAATAAAGGACAATCTATTCTTTTGTTTGTTCATAAAAGAAAAACAGTTCAAAGTTTAATCTCAGTTAAATATCCTAAACATCGTTTTTAATATTCTTATTCCAGATAAATTCTATCTATAGCATTATGTTTACATGTATATCAGGTAATCATTCATTAGTAAAAGTTAAGTGTACTTGAAAAAGACTGTTTCTTATATTTTATGTGTTTTTGAAAAAGTGCTTGGGCTTCCATAATTTCCTTGGGTACTAGCTAAAAGTACAGTCCTCAGCATAACCTAAACCTACAGAATCAGAATCTCTGTGGATGATACCTGTACATCTACACTTTTAATAAGCTTTCTGAGGGACACAGATTAAAGCTTGAGAACTTACCTACTCTCCTCATCATAAGAGAGCCCAGCTGCTTATCTGTATTAAAAAAGCAACCTGGATTGTCACCAAACACCTGTCCTCAGGGTTGCCAGGTACCTTGCGCTTCCAGCCTGGTTGGGTTTCTTCCCGTTAGCTGCAGCTGGGTGTAGGCCTCTAGTGGCTACTCAACTCTAATGGGTACTCATTTTTTACCAGTGTGGCTGTTACCTGTTGGTACTTAAACTGAGTTCTCCCAAATTTTAATCTTTTATCCCTATGTGGATGTCTCTGTTTTAAAAGAGAAAACAGAACCTTATTTTGCTGTCTTTTATTTTTATCATGCTAAAAGTCTGTTTTCGATTAAACCTCTTATTTTTATTTCTAACTTTACAGTTTAATTGATCAAGGAGCTGTATTTCTTTTTTTTTTAAGATTTTATTTATTTATTTTGAAAAAGAGGGGAAAGGAAGGAGAAAGAGAGGAAGAGAAATATCAGTGAGTGGTTGTCTTTCACATGGCCCCCACTGGGGACCTGGCCCGCAACCCAGGCATGTGCCCTGACTGGGAATTGAACCTGCAACCATTTGGTTTGCAGCCCGCAGCCAATCCACTGAGCTATACCAGCCAGACAAGGAGCTGTATTTCTTCTAAAGTAAAATGAGCTTTACAATCTGAACATACTACCTTGATTTTTATACTAATTTAGCATGTTTACGAGGCTCCATAACAAAGTTTTTAGATCTATTTATTAAATGACAACAGAAACATATACTGAAAACAAACTCACTCTGAATAATGGCTAAACATAATTTTTTGCAGAAACTTGTGAATATTCATATTTCCTTTTCAGTAGATTAATATCATGTGTTTCTGACCCATTCATTTGGCAAATTTTTATTGAGCAACTATTATGTGCTGGCCACTTTGTTAGATTCTAGGGAAGTAAAAATAAAAATAATAAGAAATGCTCTCTTTCCTTTAGAATCTTAGAGTAAAATTTATATAGGTATTATATTTGGAATCAGCCATTTTATTAATAAATTCTTCACAAAATTTCTTATGTTCTTTTTCAAATTATATTAACTTGTTACAAATACTTGGGCACTAAGTTATGGAGGAGATCATGAAAGGCTGAAATCTGGAGTCTCGTATACATAAAATTGACTAAATTATTAAACTGAAGTAAATTTACAAAAAATAATTACATTGAGTCATTCACATCAAACCAGGAGAGATCAGTGAGGCAAGAGGTTCTGAATAATATCAGATTATTTATAAGAAAAGGAAAAGGAAATGATACATTTTTCTTTGCTCTTATCTATATAATTCAGATGATTTGTGAACCTGCTAAAAGCAAAACAATTTTGAAAAAGCATTGTTTTTGTTATGAGTGATTCTGTATTCAGCAGAATATTGAACAATTCATTCATCTGCTATTCATTAAATGCTCATTTTGAATATTTCTTGGTTTATCTCATAATGCTGAGGATAAAACAGTGAGTAAAAGTCCATGGTTCCTGTCTTTAGAGAATTTCATTTTTGAGAGCTAGAATTACAATAATCAAATAATGCCAAAAGAAAAGTTGCAAAAGTAAATGAAACATTTACTATGGATGTAATAAGACAGTAAAATAGGAATTGGGCTGGTCAGTGAAACCTTGGAAGGCTTCCTTGAGGAAGTGATGAACGTGCTGAGATCTGAAGACTCGGAGATGAGGAAAATGGTAATGCATTCATACTCAAAGGTTCTTTCTACTCTGGGAGGAAAGATAGCTCACTTGAAAAATTAAGTGTGAGTATGATTTCATTTTTAAAAATTATGAAAGAAAAAAAAAACAGTTGGTAGTGGTTCAGAGTGAGTCTCCCTAAGATGTGCCTCTGTGGTATGAGAATTATTTTGAGCTAAGAGCAATTTAACCTCAGGCTGAATAGGAACTTCTGCCCTCACACCAGCCTCCACCTCAAATACCTAGAGGAATTTTAATTAGGGGCCTTGCCCATAATAAGAGGTTGGGCTATCTACCCAAAATTTTTTTTTTATCTTCCTTCCTGCCTTCCTGCCTTCCTGCCTTCCTGCCTTCCTGCCTTCCCGCCTTCCTGCCTGCCTTCCTTCCTTCCCTCCCTGAGGAGAGGGGAAGGAGGGAGAGAGTGAGAGAAACATTGATGTGAGAGAGAAACCTCAACAGGATGCCTCTCGCACACCCCCGACTGGGACAAACCCGCCACCCAGGCAGGCGTGTGCCCTGATGGGAATGGAAACAGCGAACCCTGTTTGCAGGAAGGTGACCAACCAACTGAACCACATCCATCAGGGCTGAAGGGCAAACTTCTAATTACTAAACATCTGCTTTTCTTTTTTTTTGTTTGTTTTTTTTTAAGATTTTATTTATTTATTTTTAGAGAGAGGGAAAGGGAGGGAGACAGAGAGGGAGAGAAACAGCAATGTATGGTTGCTCCTCACATGGCCCTCATGGGGACCTGGCCCGCAACCCAGGCATGTGCCCTGACAGGGAATCGAACCGGGACCCTCTGGTTCCCAGCCCGCGCTCAATCCACTGAGCCACACCAGCCAGGCTCCACATCTGCTTTTCTTATCATCCTGCAATAACCTCTCTCCTCCTGAAGTTCCAGGTTGACTCAACTCAGAATAACACGCATGCCTCATCTTCCCTTTCTGCCTTCATATCTCTCATGCACGCAGGGTCTCTGACTCTCTCATGTATGCAGGGTCCCCATACATATCTATGTAATTAAATTGGGTCATTTTCTCTTGCTAATCTGTCTCATGCCTATTTGATTATTAGACTTGTAGAAAGAACTTTGAGGGTAAAGTACCTTCCGCCTCCACACCAAGCTGAAGCTGAAAGTTAAATGGGTCTATTTCCCAATAAAAATGAAAATTTAGGAACTATTTTATGAACAGTAAAGAAAATATGTTAAACCAACTGACTTGACTAATACAACTACAAGTAATAAAGCAAAACTGTTGCTATTGAGTACACTTACTTTTTAAGAAATCCGTGATTGCCAGGTCAAGCTGATATTAGTACTTTTCTTGCAATTTCTACTTCCCACAAGGTATGGTCACTGAGCCTTCAAAGGAGTATCTTTTATCAAACGCAGACCATGAAATCAAATTTGACCACTCAAGGTTTAAGTCTTGAAACGATTTTAAATTATAGACCATCCCTCATTCAGAATAAACATTAATGATGACATAATTCCCCCAAACAGAAATCAAAATAAAATTATTTTTAAAAAAAGTGTTAGGATGTTATTATCACAGTCTTCCTATTTAGGCCCACAGTGAAAAAGGCCGTTTGAGTGGCGACATTTATGAAACAGGAATCAAGTGCAGCCACTGCTACTAACTAGTTCAGTGTCCCAGATCAAATTAATTAACTTTACAGGGACTGACCTACAAAATCACAGAGGAAGGGATTAGGACTGAAATTAATTCTGAAATATAAGACAAGGTGAAAAATCACGATCCAGAGGTTGCTTTAAATTTCAGACTGAATTTATTAGTTTTGCTTTCAGTCTATCAGGTTTCTAAAAACCATGACTACATGACAACGTTTCACTTTCTCGGGGATTAATAGTTCAAACTTGACCTTGAGTTTAGTACAGGCTGAGCTTGACTATTATCTTTCAAGAAAGCAAATTTAAGCAATGGAAATCAATTGTGCTGGAAAGAAGGGCTGGAGATAGAAATGGAAAACAGTGCTTTCTTGGTTTTATTAAAACAAGCGATTCATTTGTAAATGTGGAAATCCCTCCATTTTTACAAACCATTGCCTGTCAGCTGGTGTACAGAAAGCGCTCACTTACAATCCATTCAAATAGCTACTGTGCTCTAGTGAGACAGAGGTGGACAGCGGGCTTCCCAGCAAGCTGTTTAAAAAGATGGTACTCGAGGAAAACGTTTCACCTCTTTGTCTTAGTAATAAAATTTCTTAGTTATAGATAATGTAAACAGTCTAGATTATTTATAATAATTATGTGCAGAAATATATTTTCCCAATTCTTTTCCAGAAGACTAAATCCATAACCCTAAAAAACACCAGGAGGGCCACAACCGAATGCGTTTTGAGATGAGGACAGGGAGGACCCGAATGGAAATGCATCTGGACCAGGACCCCGGAGAATCCCAGAGGACACAGTTGGAAGAATGAATGTGTGCAGGACTTTCTGGGAAGAATTCTAGTCCTAGCAATTCAAGGGGTATCCTAAAGTCTGGCTTGTAGTTGGAGACAACAATATTTATTGACAGCAACTGCGTGTCATACACTTTCCTAGAAGCTGAGGTTTGACAGGAGAAAATTCTGCAATGTCCTAAAATTAATTCTAGCAGGCTGGAGAGTGGAAGGAGTGGGCAAGGGAGGTTAATCAGTTAACAACTACAGGGAAAAACAAAAGACTGCTTACATTCCTGAGAATATGTTGAAACTTTTAATTAATTTCTAGGTGGCTATTTCTGAGATTATCTAAAAGAGAACAGCCACATGCCACTAGCCAGCAGGCGCTGCCGCTTCTCGCTTACACAGGAACTGTCTGGACCACTGCTCAGCACTAATCCAAAAAAGCAAACGCTTCTTTCTCATGGACTCTGCGCCTATCCCAGAATGAGTCTTAATCCACCTTCTCTTGCTCCCTTTTCAGCCAATGCAAATTCTTCCAAAGCTAATTATATCTTCCTTTCCCCTGCTAGATGAATAAAACAAGCCCATCAGCTCCAGGACTGTGGACCTGTGGCCTTCTGCAGCCAGACCACTGCTGCCGGTGGTATGGACTCCCTGACCCAGGGCAGGTCCTTTCCCCCCAGCAGTTGGCTCAATGACCCCTTTCTTTCAGGAAAGATTTTAGCCCTGCAAGCGTTTTGTTTCATATGTCACAACAGAGAAACGCACACACACACACACACACACACACACAAACCACCACCTGTATATTCTATTCTGGCAGAAAGAGGCAAGTAAAGATGCAAGATAAAAAAGTAAAATATATAATATCTTAGCTATTCTTTATCAAGATAGTATGTTGAATTTGAATAGTGATGAGTGTCAAGGGGAAAATAAGTAAGCAGAGAAAAGAACTGGCTTGAGATCTTATAGTAATAGTGATTATCTCCCAAACATCTGTCTCTAGGCCAACTCTATTTAACACGACTGACTAATAACTTGTATGTCTCTCTAACCAATACCTTAAAATTAACATATCAGAAATCACAATGACCTCATCTCCAAACCTGGCTCTGTCTACAACCAGCGAATGGGAGCTCAGGCCAGCGCCTTGAAGTTACTCTTGACTCCTCATTTCTCTGACATCCATCTGTTGGGAAACCCCTTCATTCCACCTTTATTGCTACTCCCTGAGGAGGAGCTACCATCGATTAGAAAAATATTCGTTTTGCCCTTGTCCTCCTCCACTGTATCCTCGACATAATTGCCAGAGTAATCCTTTTAGAACACCTCACATCATGCCACTCCTCCGCTCAAAGACGTTTAAAGGTTTTCCATTTCCCGCAGTGTAAAATAAAGACTGTGTGACCCAGCTTCTGTCATCTCTCTGAAATCCTTTTCCACCACACCCCGCAACAAGGCTTTCGCCATTCTGCCACCTGTGGTATTCCCCCAACACACTGCTGCCTTTGGCCTTTGCGTTTTCCTCCCAGGTATCCTCAGGGCTAATTTTCTCTCCTCTTTAAAACCTTCGTCCAAATGTCACTTTCTTAATGAGGTAACGGCCATATTTCAAATTGCAAGCCACACCCTCCCCATTCTCCTTCACCTTGCCCTATGCTTTACCTATTACACCTGTTGTTTATTTCCTACTCTTTTTCTAGCCCATAGCAGCTTCAGGAGGGTGCAGATCTCTATTGTTTTTTTGTTTGTTTTTTGTTTTTGTTTTCAGGAAAGTTTCTGGGGTTTGCCTAGAAAAGTGCCCGCAATATATGTTCTTCATTCAATAAACATTTGTAAACAAAGTATTACAGTGGGTGGGTGTGTACATGCAAAATCTGAGCTCTAACTAAAGCTCAAAAGGAAAGCCACTTTTGTAATGGAAAGAAACTTTGGAGAGACTTTTGAGAAAATGTTGGTTGGCACATATTGCAGCCCTTTGAAGAAACCCCAACCATCCCCAGAAAAAGGCAGAGGCAGCTGCTAGAAGCGTAACATGACATAAGAAGGCAGTGAAAGTTTTCTGCAGAGGAGTGGGC
Source organism: Micronycteris hirsuta (assembly GCA_004026765.1). Taxonomy (NCBI): domain Eukaryota; kingdom Metazoa; phylum Chordata; class Mammalia; order Chiroptera; family Phyllostomidae; genus Micronycteris; species Micronycteris hirsuta. The sequence goes on along the minus strand of PVJI01006881.1, from coordinate 29,913 downwards.
TACAATGACTAGCAATGTGGCAGCATATTTTCATAATGGGCTTGAGAAGGAGACCGGTCAGACCAGTGAGACAACTGGAGGCTCACTAACAATGACACTGTCGAAGGGAAGGGCGAGAGCTGCTCAGGTGACCTTAGGAGAGAGCACCCACCCAGTGCACCCAACCGGCTTTGCTCCCTTTGGACTCGGAATGGATGTTTGAACCGGAACAAGATGGTCCGCGTTCCATAGGAGAGTGGTTGTCAGCGCTGTTAAAGAAGCGGAGCTTTTCATACAGAAAGTGAAAAAAACGGCTGTTCTACTGGTGCCCTCAAAGTCCCCCACGGCCGAGTCACCGGGCATCACAGGTGGCCCACCCTTGGAGACCGATGTGAGGGCCACAGCCATAGCTTCAATACACTTAGGGAACGGAGGAAGAACTCCTGATGCTTCAGTAAAATATTTTTCTGCCCTCAAACTGGCTGAGGATTTTAGGGGTCACTGATATCGATAGTTTTATGCTAACAGAAAGAAAGCAAATAATTTCTTTAAGTCAGTGAAGTTTTATTTTTTCTAATGCATTTTTTCATTAAAATTATTCAGAACAATGCCCTGGCTGGTGTAGCTCAGTGGATTGAATGCGGGCTGGGAACCAAAGGGTCCCGGTTCGATTCCCAGCCAGGACACATGACTGGGTTGCAGGCCAGGTCCCCAGTGAGGGCCATGTGAGAGGCAACCACACATTGCTGTTTCTCTCCCTCCTTGTCTCCCTCCCTTCCCCTCTCTCTGAAAATAAATAAAATCTTTAAAAAAATTATTCAGAACAATATTATGACTTTCTTTTTCCTAATTATGTACTGGATCCGAATAGACAACAAGATACAGGGGAAAACCTGAGTTTGGGGGCAATCCGGGGGTTTAAATCATGACTCTGCCAGTTCCCAATAGTATAAGAAGGGGAGAGACAAAAATTATGTCACAGACTCAGTTACCTTGTGAGTAAAACGCGGGGAATACAACCACCTCAGACTGCTGTGAGGGTCAAATGAGAAACTACGTGTTGCCTCCAGGATTCTGTAGGAGCTAGACTTAGCTTCCTTTCTTAGCATGGCGCATGTCACTTCTGTAGAGAAGAAACAGCGTAAGTGAGGTGGAGGGTTTTTATTGTTCTTGACGGCCTTTTTTTAGTGATGTTTTCTGTCCAAATCTCCAAACACGTTGGTGGGATTCTCTTAGCGTTATACTAAGTTCTTAAGTCCTTGGTGTTTCAGGCTGTCCTCCAGACTTGGAATACACCTCCGCTTTCTCAGCCTTCACATTGAGCACATTGCCCTGCAGTATTTTATTTTCATTTTTAAAAGAAACTTCACACAGAGAGAAAGATGAGGTGCTGTCATGCCTGGTTGTGGCCAGAGGGAACCTGCTCTGCAGGTTGCAGATGCTTTTCAGAAATTTCATAACTCTCATGAAGACGACTTCAGGATTCCTCACATTTTCTATCACCTCCTGAACTTATTTGTGCCATAAAACATTACAGCAAAAGATAATGGCTTCTGTGTAAATTTTTCTAAAGTGGAAAAATAAAATCAGATGATGCATAAAGTTTACATGAAGAATGCTCCAGAGAATAGAATACTACCTTGGAGGCAGATAACTTAAAAACAAAATAAAACCTACCTTTATCTTTATACTTAAATAAGACTGATTTGACCACACTTTCCAGAGAATGGCATGTCTCTCTTCTAGTGGCAGAATGAACTACTGAGCTCTAGGATCTGAAGACAGATTTTGGAAGGAAGCCTCTGTGTTCAACAGTCCATTACCAATCCACATGCCCTATTGTTTCCAAACAAAAGACGATGTCCATTAGGTCTAGTCAGGCCTTTAGAGTCAAGCAACTTTGACATTCCCTCATGCAACATTTTCACAGAAACTGGCTAAAATATATGAAATGTATCAGTCCTCATGTGAAAGGAAATCAAGGAGAGATGTCACAAAGGAGAAATAGGAAGCATTGTTCTATACAGCCAACCCTTTCCAATTAGTTTTCTGGTCTTGGTGACTGTTCCTCGGTTTTCTCGGGAACTGGGCGCCAGAAGCACATTTGCTGACCCACCTGTCAGCTACTTCCCTTCTGCTCTTACTTCCAACTGGGCGCTGCGAGACTGGAACACCGAGAAGTCTATGGTCCAGGGCCACTGCTTTAATTCGGCGTGACTGTGCATAATTATAGCAGGCAAATATAACATAGATAAAGGTCTCTTTGCTAATATGAACAATGCCTCTTATTGTGCAGCTATTTATAGAAGCCCTCATAGCAATTACCCTGTTTCCCTCATTACTTATGACATCTTCTGCTGTTGGTTCTAAAACTTGAGTATGCATATCTAAGAGGATGTATCCAATTGATTTCATAGAATAAACATAATATATGCTATGTTAAAATTAATAGTAGTCTATTATAAGTAACACTTGAAACTTGCCACAGAATTTTACAGGTAAAACAAATTTCAATCACAGGTCTTGCTTGTAGTCGACACACAGATCTATAGGCCTGAAGTCTTTGAAAATAAGCTCATTCTCCTCTAAGAAACCCTTCTTGAGTGATTACAGTGTGCCAGGCATGATTCTATGTTCTCTGAATTTGTTAACTTATACGACTCTCAGAACCCTACGATTTAAGAACTGTTATGCTTCTTTCCCAGAACAGAGATAGGAGATAACTTGTCCAAGGTCAAGTAGTGAAACTAGCAACCGTATCCAGACAGTCCAGGCTTGGGCTTACTCTCTTAACGGCTCTGCTGCCCTCTTAGTTGTAAATAATTGAAAATGCGTAGGCTTATAGTTGTGCTCAATGAAAGGCTAATTGATTTCTAACCTTTGAAAATTATTACTGATTAAGTTGATTGGCTCACTGATGTGTTTTTTCTCTCATATTTCCAACATTAGAAAGAGTTTACATCATTTACTCTTGCTTCACTGTAGCTCTATGTCCATGAAGAACACAGGGCAATTCCTGGCGCACAGTAAATATTCACTATGTGCTAACTGGAAGCTACTGGGATACACTGGTTTTTCACTTACGTAACTTACTCAGTGACAATTGTGTATGGCATCCCAATGCACTGCCAAGCAGTGACTGAGTTAGGCCCTGGAAATAAAGTGATACATATGGCAACATTTCTGCGGGAAAGGACTTTGTAACAGAGGTGGCATTTCCTGTAATCCCTGGAGCCACAGTGTCTTAAATTATGGCTTTCACCTGATTCCCTTTTTCCTAGGGCCATATCAGGAGTCACAGAAGATGGCTCTGTCCCTGCCTCAGGACAAGCCAGAGGAATAATCACACACACACAAAATCCCATCTAACAGTAGCTCATATCTTACAACCGAAATCAGTGTATAAGCACCACAGTTCCCTCACCCCTTGGGTGACATAATTCTGAGACTTGTGTTCTACCTTTTTCTTGTTTCAGAATTTCTTAAAGGATTCAGCTGCAGTTGCCTGCAGTTGTATTTAGCTTGATATTCATAATTTATTTGTTATTCTTTACTATAGTAGTCTCACTACTCCACGGTAGTATTCTAGGTTTATCTACCAAATCACTTTCATTTGAACCACTGCCTTTAGGGAGCCCTGCTTCTTGGGGAATCTTAACTATGATACAGGGATGTGGGTGTGTACATAAATATGAGAAACAGACATAGCTATTGATCCTACAATAGCCACCGATAGTGGGTACGGGGAAGATTAAAAAAAGAAGAATGGGATATTTTCAGGCAATGGAGAAGAGAAAGTACTCTAGGAAAAGTGTGGAGCTTGAGTGGATACAGAGCGAGAAAGTCTGTGTCACTGCATTAGGGAGCTCAGCATGACTACAGCTTAGTATATGCAGTGAAAGGAGGCAACTAGGGAGGCAGCCTGGGATAGATCTGAGAGAAGCTTTTTTGTATTGATAAAAAGGTTCGATAATTTCGTGGGCAATGATGAGTCATTATTGATGTTTTAACCAGTTATCAAAATGATAATATGTACTGGTAGTTTGCATTTTAGAAAATTTAATCTTGCTGCAACACAAAAGAGAAATTATACAGTTTCATAGATAACGAGAGGCCATCAGAACTGTGTAAAGTGTAAGAAGGTATAAGCATGAACTGAGTTAAAGCAATGAAAATGGGGAAGAGGCTAGAGATCAGGGAGGTGGATGTTAGGGAGGTGGGACCCGTTAATCTTGCCGCCCGGTGACAGGAAAGAGTGTGGGGAGAGAAGACAACAGGGATGACGTCTTTATTGCTTGCTCTAATAACCGGGTGTGTAGAAGTGTCATTCACTAGCATGGGAGAAATCACAGGGGAAATAGGCATTGACTTATGGAGTACAAGAAGCTATAATACAGTTAATTCAGTTTTGAAGATGTTGACATTAAAATATCTCTAGAACATCAGGGGATTATCCTTTAAACAACTGTGTATGGAGAAGAAAAAGATTTGGAGATTTCATTAAAAAGTTATGTATCAATCATCTATTGCTGCATAACAAGTTCAAACTTAGTGGCTTAACACAACGATGATTTATCATTTTTCTCTTTTCTGCGGGTTGGCTAGGCAGTTCTACTTCTCGCACCTGGACTCACTTGTGTTGCTACACTGAGTTAACACTCGGGCTGAAATGGAAGGCATGAAACGGCTCAGTCGGAGATCTGGGGCCTTGCACTGGTTTATTTCCTCCACTGGCTTTGCATCCTTCACACCGTCCTTCTTCATATGGTGGGCTGGAGGGACAATCCCAAGACGGCAATGTCTCTGAAGGCAAAGACGCTGTACCACCGGCAATGTCACCTCTGTGCTACCTGCATTGTCACGTCTGCCACTTTTACTGGTCTAAGACTCACTCGCAGGGGTGAAGGACAAATAACAGGACATTGTACATCCAAAGTGGTTTTGGCATCTTAGACGTATCGGCCTTATAGGGAGGCTCTGAAGCCAAGTGAGCAGAGGAGCAGGAGCTGAAGAGGACAGCCAGAGATAGGGCACAGAAAGGATACAAACCAGGAGGGAAGAGCCAAGGACGCCAAGGGTAAACACTCTCTCAGGGAGAAATGTGTATTGACCAGCATCAAAAATCTCAGACGTAGTAGCAATAATAACACAAAAAATAAATTAACTAGATTTGGTGATTGGAAAGTCATTAGGGGACTTTGCCAAAGTACTTTCAGTGATGCAGGGGTGAGGAGAGACAGATGCCTGACTCTGGTGGCTGGAAGGAAAATTGGTGCGAATATCTATTTGATTTTTTATCAAATTAGTTTATTAAAAAAGGACATAGGACGTTAAGTGGAAAGTGCAGCAATGAATGGTAGGGAAAAGAATATTTATAGCATTTAGATAGTTGGCTGTAATAGGTTTTCAAAAAGAATAACAGTCCCTGATTGAGGCATTTCAAGAACTCGAGATTAATATTTTGACAAACGGTTCCACAGCCTACTAATCAGTGCTCACTTCGCTGATACTGCTCTATGTCAAATTTTCGAAAAACTAAAAGTATGACTCTAATTCAAATGTAAAATGTCAAATATTTCATGTGACACATTAATGAGGCAACCAGTAAGACGTTCCTATGGACTGAATGTTTGTGTGCCACCCAAATGTACATGTTGAAACCTTAATCCCGAATGTAATAATATCTGCAGGCGCGCCCCCTGGGAGCTGTGTAGGTTTAGATGAAGTAGGTTTAGGGTGGAGTCGCCATGATGAGATTAACAAAGAAGAGATACAAAATATGTCCATCTCTCTCCCTCTCCCTCTTTCCCTCCCCTCCGCCACCTCTCTCCAAGCTGACACCAAGGGAAGGCCATGTGAATTGAGAACCCTGATGTGAAAATCAGGTTGAGGGCCTAACCAAGAACTAAACGATACTATCACCCGTATCTTAGAATTCTAGCTTTCCAGGATCATGAGAAATAAATGTTTGTTGTTTAAGTCACGAGTTTATGGTATTTGCTATGGAAGCTCAAGCAGACTAAAAGAGATGTTAGGATTAGTTTAAAAGAGAATTTGAGTGTATGAGAACTAGGAATGCTGAATTGAAGTTGCTGATAGGTGCAAACCAGTTAGTATCCTATAAGGTAATAAATTATTGTCTTTGGGGCGATCCTTTCCATAAGGAGGAAATGAATGTATCTCTATGGAAGAAGATTCATTTGCATTACTATGACCGGAATCACTGCATTACCATCAATTTTCTACAAATTAACTTCTACCCCTACAGAGCTGTAAAATAGCCTACTCAAGAGAAAGCCAATCAAAGATTCTTACCCCCTAGTCCCACCATATAATCCCCAGAGAGTCCTGTAGAAGTGCCGAGCATTGAAAGAGCACCCGATCATCTTTTACATTGCCACAAACAACGAACCATCAGAAGGCAGGAGTTAGGAGAGAGGCTCCAAATACATCCTCCCCTAGAGCCTTCAGAAGGAACATGGTTCTGCCTACACCTTGATCTTGAACTGCTAGCCCCCAGGAAGATAAGATATTAAATTTTTGTTGTTTAAGCTGCCCAGTTTGTGGTATTTGTTACACAGCCCTAGGAAACTGATGCACTAACTATGTCTGTGCCAAATCCAAATTCACACTGACAAGACACTTAAAAGCTCTAACACACATACTTAAAATACATTAAAAGAAATAAAATTCCAATCTAAATATTGTTTAAAAGAAAGAAAAAAGGGGGGGTTGGCTTGGGCTTCACATATCTTTGCTAGCAATGCGCCTCTTTGTTCCTTGTAGAATTCAAAGGGCTGCGAGCCTTTCACATAGCATTGCTCTGTGACATGTAACACTGTACTTTAAGCAAACATTCATTTGTGGCAAAGTCAATACCAGGAATGAAATAAGTCTGAGAAGAAAGGAAAATCAATATCTACCTTTAGGGTCATTACATTTTGATAAGGATTTTCTGCAAACTTCAATATACTACCAAACAGATATGCACTGCATTTTTTTTAATGAAATCTGTCTGGATCTCTCTCTTTGTCTGTCTCTCTCTCTCTCTCTCTCTCTCTCTCTCACACACACACACACACACACACACACACAGTTTTCTACAGAATCACCAGTAGCCTCCTTCAAGATTTGTATTGTTGTTGTGTGCTTTGCTTTAAATAGACGTGTTTAAAACATATCAGCTTTGCATTAGAAGAAAAAAAGTAGCAAGCAAACCAGATACCTACATGCACTCCAATGTCTGGACAAGTGGTTGTACAATTAGAATAGTCAGCTAAAAAGGATGAAAAAGGTTGCAAGTGTTCACTTGCTGTATTTGACGAAGATGTTGCTACACAAGAAGGAGGCAGTAAACTGCTATAGCGTGGCCCCTGAGAAGAACTCAGGATGAAAACGAGAGCAACCCACACTTTAATGTCCTAACAACTGGGCTGCTCTCCCTCCCGTGGGGAGGAGCCGGCAGCCAGAGAAAAGCTGCCATGTGGAGCTGGGCTCAAGTGATTGAAGTTGTTTTTCATGAATGCTTTTTCCATTTTATCAAAAAGTAAGCTCTGAAAATAAAGCTTATTTTTAGACAGAAAAAAATTTGCTAATATGACATATTTATTTCCTTGGTTATATTTTAAAGAAAGCCTTGAGCTTTCAAAATATTCTTACGCATTTTAATACCATAAACTAGCTGTACATTACTGTTGGCTAATCATCTTTTTCCCATTCCACTCAACATGTGATTCACATTCCTTGTAAAACAGCCTAATGACAATTTGAATGCCCTAGGCGAGTAATTCTCAAACTTTTTGTACATGCATGGTTTGAAATATGTGCATGCTCATGCAATAGCAGGGATGCCTTTTTGGACCTTGGAGTGACTGAACAAATGAAAGGATAGCTGCTATGTTAAATATTAAAGCATAACCACTGTGGAAATGTGTTGCACACCAGACACAGTGGGTAGGCAAATACTCTTTCACTTCCTGCTAATCCCCTGAGGTCACAGTAGGCCCAGACAACACTGCTTACAGATAATGCCCATAAAAATCTCTCCACTCTTATGTCGTGTTTACGATGTCCTTTATGCGGCAATGGCAAAGGACTTTCACTGACTCCCAATTGCTCACAGATTTACCTACTCTTTTCTGAAACACGTCCTTGTAAGTATTTCCAAGTACCCTAAAACCTTGCATATCCAGTACGATACTCTCTTCCTTTATGACTTTAGTACAGAGTCAGCACTGCGCGCATTTGTTAATCATATGAGATGAAACGGATCAATGAGATGAAATGGATCACCACAGTATAAACGAAGAGACACAGTTCAGTGAACAACAAACTATAGAAGACATTCAGTGCAGTGCTGTAAAACCTCTTTGCGTTCATACACACCTTCGAGTGAGTGTATGTCTACCCAAAGGGGATGCAGTTTTGGAAATGGGAATGCAACGGACTGAGATTAGGGCAGGGATGAACATTACCTAAGCCCAAGACCTTAGCCATGAAGGGAGCTAACATCTACAGATAGAGAGTGTTCAAGGGTCAGAAGCTTTTCACTCCCCAAAAGCATTTCAGAACCCTTGGATCCAAGGAAAGCGTGAGAGGATAGAGTACTCTAAAGGGCTACTTAAAAGACAGAGAGCATTATAATATGCTAGTGATGCTTGGGCCCCATTAAAAAGGATATATATGACCAATATTTTTATAGTACTCTTGATGAATTTAAAGGTTCAAAACAACACTAAAAAAGACAATAAATACAATGCAAATGCTATTACACCAAAATAACTTTTCATGGTAGTTTCTATTCAAGCATTGACAATTTCTCTTAGTTGACCTTCAGCCAGGAACTATTCTTCTCTGTTCTCTAAAGCTTAAAGCCTTTCACGTTCCAGTAAACACGGTATTGCTCCCCCACATCCCTCCCGCTCGCTGTAAGTGGTGCCATGCCTTCACAACGGCGGAGAACCCATCAGCAAAATGTTTCACACGGGGAAGGTCAAGGTAAACGTATATAAATGTCCACTTGTAGCAAAAAATAAATTTAACAATTTGCTTACAATAGCATAACAGTGAGAGGTTAAATATACCCAGCTAAACTCAGGCGTTCATGTATTATACTCCTTGAGGGACCAAACAAAAAGGACATCATAGGAAAGATGTTTGAAGGGAAGAAAATAACAAAGGAAAGCGAGACTAGAAAGGTTTACACTTAGGTTTCTACTGGATCTCTTCATAGTCCCTCCTTGTGTGAGTTCCTAATTTTGCTCCATAAAAAGTCACTACACAGAAAAGTTTTCACGAAGGGTCGACATACACTTGAAATGTTGCCAAGGGAGTGGACTTCTGTGTCCTCACACACACACAACAAGACAACCGGGGAGATGGACGTGTTAACCTATTGGATGTCAAATGTATGTGTATATGAAACCATCAGATTGTCCATTTAAAAACTCAGATTGTGCAACATACGTATATGCAATTTTATTTTTCAGTCATACCTTAGTAAAGTTAGAATAAAATAAAATAAAATAACTGATATATGTTTGATAAAACACTGTATTCTTTCATAAGTCATTTTGTTTCTAATAGAGTCATTTGAAAAATGATAGATTATTGTCGTTCTTATTTAGGGATGACATTTGAATAGAACAGCATAACAAAAGAAATATCTTTAGTTATAAATTACTTCAGCCAGGAATAATCAAAATTTCTCTTAATCACTATTAAAATTGTTTTGAATATTCTCTAGGTAACAGTGACATCATAAACAATTTTTACCTATAATAAAGTATGACATCTTCTTTGTATTACAACAGTAGTAAAAAGAAAAATAAAAAAGCAATTTAGCTAATTGAAAGTTCTGCAACTTTAAACACACAAAATTAACAGTAGCAAAATAATATTAGGTATCTACTATTTGCAAAATGGCAGGAATAGTAGCACACTAAATTTTTTCTAAAACTTTGAATATAGTGAAATATTGATAAATATGTTAGAATTTTACAAATAGTTTAATTGTTTTTTTTTAATTCTTTTACAGGTTTGAATGAACCCAATTGTAGGGTTCTTTAAAAAACATACTGATGATCCTTGAACAACTCTGCAGGTCCTCTTGTATGTGATTTTTTTTCAGTAAATACTGGACATATATTTTCTCTTCCTTATAATATTCTTGATCACATGTTTGTCTAGTTTATGGTAAGAACACAGTATATAATTCATATAACATGTAAAATAAATGTTAATTGACTATTTATCTTATTAGTAAAGACTTCCAGTTAATAATAGGTAGCCTTGAATAACAATAAAAAATGTGGGAAAAATTAAAAAAAGAAAAATTCAAGTTGTAAAAAAAATGTAGTTACAAATTTTTTGTTGTTTCGTTTCTTTAAACATTTTTCTACCCCCTTCTACTCCCTCCCCTAAAAAACTAAAACAAACCAGAAAGTAATTCAAATGGTCCACTTTCAAATTACTAAGCATTAAACTAAAAGTAAATAAACCAATACAGTTTGCAAAGTAGTTTACACGACACCCCATATACCGATAACATTGTTATAGTCATTTCTACGTAATATTGTTCTTAAATATTTTGTAATTTAATGTTTTACACTTAATTCCCAGTTGAGAATGTGAATGTTTGCAATAATATATACAACTGAAGAAATTTCTGCATTTTATAATTGCAGATGGTGCCTTTTGAACTTTTCTATAAATAATGTTGCATATCAAATGAATTCTGTTTACTGTTATATTCATTTTATGTTAGTTACAGAAATGTTTAAGAGCTTCAGTTAAAAACCTTTTTTGCTTTTTATAAAAATGAATGGAATGCTAAAATGTGATAGCTTTGCTCTGCATGTAAAAACAACTTTTGAATAAGTCTATACAGTCTAATAAATTGAAAGGGAGGAAGACCATAGGGAAATAAGACATTCAAAATGATAATTAGACAGACATTTTTAAATGGATCAAAACTATCTTTCTCTTTATTTTTTGAAAGAAGAGGATCCAAAATATTCCTATGTGTGTGAGGTTTCAGATGTCACACATAATGACTCATTGAAAAAACAACAAAAATAATATAGCCTAAAAGAAAGGAAATGACAGAATTTGCTTTCCACAACTGAGAAATAAGTATTAAGAAACACATACATTTCACAATGTAATTGTATTTTCTACTTTCATCTTAGTGTTAAAAGACATTTTATTTAAATAACATTCTTTTTATATCCTCCTAATAACTTAGAAGGCAGATGAACTTTTATAAATGAAAACAATAAATAGTAAATAAATATGTTTCCAGTAACACTTTGGGCTTCTGTGCGATTTGTTCATAGCGTTAATGGTTGTGTCTGAAACAATATATGCTACTAATTAAAAGACTGTATATCCTGTGGTGTGAACTGTGTGATCTAATTAAATTCTGGCTGCCCTCCATTATGAAAAAAGTAAAGGATGTGATGTGTGAAAATGTGCAAATTAAACTAGATTATTAAATCCTTGAAACAATATTGGATTGCTAAGGTTAGATGTTTTTGATGATCTGGGATGCGTGAAATGATGAATCAGGGGAAGTAGTTCACAACATGTAGGTATGGATATTATGCCAGATGGTTGGAGGTAGCCTGGAAAAATTAAAGTTAACCAATGTATCAAAAAGTATATATATTAGAAAGAAAACATTTAAGGTAATGCCTTGCATCCATTTAACAAAATGTTAATCCTATTGAAACTTTCTTTTCTTTAAATGTCAGTAAACGTAATGCTAAATTATAAACTATTTTTGTTGTTATTGTACTTTTAAACTGGTTGTATTTTATCAGCTAGTATAAAATCAAATCACAAGATAAGAAATTTTCATATTTCCCTTCAGGAAATATCTATTTTAGAAAATTCATCCACATAAATTGAAATATAAAAGAATATACTCTTTTTTGTTCTCACACCATTTGTGTTTACATATTTTTATTTTATTACATTTTTCTTAACTGATATGTTGGACAAACATTAAAAAAACTAAACTATTAAAAGTAATTATATCATAATACACTAATGCTGAATTGCCTTGAGCAAAAAGGAATTTGTATTCACTGGCTTTGCTATAGAGGTCTAACTGTCAATGAAAATTTGAATTTTATTTTAATTCACAATTACTAGATGATCATTATGGTAGTTAATTTTATATGTCAAGTTCCCTGGGCCCTTGGTGCCCAGATATTTGGTTAAACATTATTCTGGGTATATCCGTGAGGGTGTTTCCAGAGGAGATGAATGTTTAAATCTATACGCAGATAAAGCAGACTATTCTCCTCCCGTGTGGGGGCCTCACCTGAGCCGTTGAAGACCTGAATGGAACAAAAGGTTGGGTAAGTGAGACTTCTGCCTGACAGTTTTCAGACTTGGATTCTGCCGGAACTGCAGTAGGTCCCTATTATCTGTGGTTTCTCTTTCTGCAGTTCCATCATTTGCAGTCAACCATGGTCTGAAAATATTAAATGAAACATTTTAGAAATAAATAATTCATAAATTTTAAATTTTGCACTGTTCTGAGCAATGTGATGAAAACTCAAGCCAGAGTTTTTTCCTTGTCTCATCTGGCATGTGAATTGCTCCTCTGTTCCAGCAGTTACTTCTCAGTCATCTCCATGTTCAGACCAGCTTTTAGGGTATCACAGTGCCTGTGATCAAGTAACCCTGGTTTTCCTTAATAACAGCACCAAGCACAGAAGTCTTTATGCTGGCATTTTGGATAGGACAAAGACAAGCCATCTGTTAAGTGCTTCTTTTAAGTAAAAAGGTGAGTATAGTACAATAAGATGTTTTGAGAGAGAGAAACAATGTTCACATAACTTTTATTACAGTTACTGTTATAGTTGCTCTATTTATTTTTTTTAAAGATTTTATTTATTTATTTTCAGAGAGAGGAGAAGGGAGGGAGAAAGAGCAATGTATGGTTGCCTCTCACATGGCCCTCATTGGGGACCTGGCTCGCAACCCAGGCATGTGCCCCAACTGGGAATCGAACCGGGACTCTCTGGTTCCCAGCCCACACTCAATCCACTGAGCTACACCAGCCGGGCTAGTTGCTCTATTTATTAATAGTTATTGTTAATCTCTTACTGTACATATCAATACTTGATAAATTAAACTTGATCACAGATATGTGTATACATAAGAAAAAACTTAGTTTATATAGGGTTCTGTATTATTTTCAATTTCAGGCATCCACTGGAGGTCTTGTCACATGTCTCTTACAGATAAGGGTGAACTAATACTGTATACCAGCAACTCTCCTGGGTCTCTAGCTTGAAGAATTTAAATCATGGGAATTCTCGGCCTCCATAATAATATAAGCCGATTCCTTAGGATAAATTGTGACAAATAAATAAAGATACACAAGGTCTGTCCAGAAGGTATCCAGTCATGTCATGTGAAAAATAGAGACATTTACTGAAGCAGATATAAGATACAAGAAACATTGTACACAGGACAACAATCCCTCAGTCCCTTTCAAACTAGGCACCATGGGACCTCACACAGTTCCATTCACCATCAGCTGCCCCGTCCTATTTTCCCAAATCTCATCAACAGTCTGAAATCTCTTCCCTCTCAAAGGTGATTTTAGTTTTGGGAAAAGCCAGAAGTCATAGGGGGCCAAATCTGGATGGTAGGGGGCAGAGTCACCTGGGTGATTTGATGTTTCACCACAAAACTCTGCACAAGACATGATATGTAAGGGTGTGTTGTCGTGATGAAGCTGCCAATCACCAGTTGCAACCTTCTAAATCATCTGACTAGTTTCTGTGGATGAATGTTCAAGCTTCACACAAAATTTGAATCAGATTCATTGTTCCACTTGTTCAGTCATTTTGAATGTGATGGCCACACAGCACACATGCTCGCTCAAGGGCATCTACCACCCCACTGACTAGCACAGTGAAGTCATCCTTGATCACACATGTGCATTCCAGTCCAATCTTCTGGGCTACCAGGTTGGATCAAATGTCGTGCAAACAGTGGCTGGGCTTTTTCTGGGAAGACCTCATAGAGGTATGTGTATTTATTATGAGCCTCATATATATAGGTTTATAATAAACCTATATATGAGAAGTTCATAATAAGTATACATACAATAAAACCTATATATGAGGTGTATACATATATAAATGTTAACATTTGTATTGACATATAAATAAATATCATATATGTATATTTATTTCCTACTGGTTTCTCTGAAGAAACCAGATTAATATAGCCTGTGTCGCTAAAACAATTTATTTTTAGAACATTAAACAATTATTTTTTATCCTCACCCAAGAACATATTTTTTTATTGCTTTCAGAGAGAGAGAGGAAGGAGGAGAGGGAAAGACAGACAGACAGACAGACAGACATCAGTGTGAGAGAAAAACATCAATTGGTTGCCTTCTCATATGCACCCCACCAGGGACTGAAAATGCAGCATCGAACCTGTGACCTTTCAGGCTTCAAAGAATGCTCCCACCAGCTGACCCAAACCAGCCAGGGCAGAACATTCAGCAATTTGAAACCCGATGTATTTGGCAAAATCATTAGTAAAATTTTGCTTCTCTAAAATAGCAAAAGATGGCTTAATATACAAAGGCGTTGATGAAAGAATAGCGCTACCACAATATTTACAAAGAGGATTTTTTTCTTTATTTTATTTCTATTCTCAATGTGCATGTGTGAGATTGATTTATTTAGTCACTAAGGATAGTTTTTTGCTTACTTTTTAATTAAACTTTACTGTTTATGCTGTTACAGTTGTGCCCAAATTTTCCCCTTTGCTCCCCTCTATCCAGCACCCCCACTCCCTCAGGCAATCTCCACACCATTGTTCAGGTTCACGGATCATGTATACGAGTTCTTCCGCTACTCTATTTCCTACACTGTACTTGACATTCCCATGCCTATTCTCTAACTACCAATTTGTGCTTCTTAATCCCTTCACCTGTTTCACACATCACCTCAACATCCCTCCCATCTGTCTACCATCAAAACATTCTCTGCATATATAATTATGTTTCTGTTGTGCTTGTTTGTGGTGTTTTAAGATTCAAATGTTGATAGATGTGTATTTATTGCCATTTTATTGTTCATACTTAAATCTCTTCTTCTTAAAAAATACCCTTTAACATTTCATATAATACTGGTTTGGTGATGATAAACTCCTTTAGCTTCTTCTTGTCTGGGAAGCACTTTATCTGCCCTTCCATTCTAAATGATGGCTTTGCTGGATAGAGTCATCTTGGATGTAGGTCCTTGCTTTTCCTCACTTTGATTATTTCCTGGCAATCCCTTCTAGCCTGCAAAGTTTCTTTTGAGAAATCAGCTGACAGTTTTATGGGGGCTCCCTTGTAGGTAACTGACTGCTTTTCTCTTATTTCTTCTAACATTTACTTTATTTTTATATTTTAAAAAATATTTTATTTATTTTTAGAGAGAGAGGAAGGGAGGGAGAAAGAGAAGAAGAGAAACATCAATGGTTGCCTCTCATGTGCCTCATACCAGGGACGTGGTCCGCAACCGAGGCATGTGCCCTGACTGGGAATGTAACCACCGACCTATTGGTTTGCAAACCAGCACTCAATCCACTGAGCCACACCAGCCAGGGCTAACATTTACTTTTAAAAACATTTGTATTCAACATTTGGCATTTTAATTATCATGTATCTTGGAGTGGACCTCTTTGGATCCATCTTGTTTCGGGCTCTCTGTGCTTCCTGCACTTGTATGTCTATTTCCTTCACCAAGTTAGGGAAGTTCCTTTCATTATTTTTTTCAAGTAGTTTTCGAATTTCTTTCTCTTTTCTTCTGGTACTTCTATGATGCGAATGTTGGTATACTTGAAGTTGTCCTAGAGGCTCCTTACACTATCCTTATTTTTTTTTTAGATTATTTTTTTTCTTCTTGCTATTTTGATAGGTTGTTTTTTGCTTCCTTATATTCCAAGTCACTGATTTGATTCTCAGCTTCACCCACTCTTCTCTTGATCCCCTATAAATTGTTCTTTATTTCAAGTAGTGTATCCTTCATTTCTGACTGGATCTTCTTATGCTGTTGAGGTCCTCACTAAGTTCCTTGAGCATTTTTATAACCAGTGTTTTGAACTATGCATCTGATAGATTGCTTTTCTCCATTTTGTTTAGTTCTTTTTCTGGATTTTTGTTCTGTTTTTTCATTTGGGCCATGTTTCTTTGTCTACTCATTTTGACAGCCTTTCTGTGTTTACTTTATATATTAGGTAGAATAGAACTATTATGTCTCCCAGGCTTGATACAGTGGCCTAATGTAGTAGGTGTCCTGTAGGGTCCAGTGACACTGCCTTCCCTATCACCTAAGCTGGGTACTCAAGGTACACCCACAGTGTGGGCTATGCACACCCTCCTATTGTAATTGAGTCTTGATTGCTGTTGGCACATACAAAGTCAGCCGCCACTTGTGCTCTGTCTGTGGTCACACATTAGCTACAAAGTGATCTGCAGATGGCTTGGAGGTGCCCAGGCAAGCCCAAGATGTGAAGGCTGGCTGATGCTAGTGCTGGGCCTGAGCCAATTTAACAAGAAGTATGGGGCTTGCTGAAGCCAGATGCTGCTTGTTTGAGAGAATTCTGGAAAATATAAAGCATGGGCCAAAGATAAACCATTCATATGAAAATGCCAGTAGAAACAGCTTGAGTGCTCTTGAAAGTTGGGTAGGGTGGGGACTCAGGAAATCACTAGTGTGGGGCAAACAGGATGAGTCAGGTTGACTTCCAGTCAAGATGGTGATGTAGGTAAACAAGGCTTGCCTCCTTGCACAACCAGATAAAAGTTACAACAAAACTATAAAACAAACATCACTCACAACCATCAGAAACTGAGCTGAATGGAAGCTCTATAACTATAGAATTAAGAAAAAAACACATCAAGTCTGGTAGGAAGGGTATAGAAGCAGAATAGGCTAGTCTCACATCCATGTGTGGCAGATAAATATCAGGAGGGATATCTCAGGAGTAAGGGTCTCAGCCCTACAACCAGGCCCTACAGCCCAGCGTTCCAGTACAAGGATGATAACTCTCCATAATGTCTGGCTATAAAAATCACCAGGGATTGAGGCTGTGGAAGACAGTAATTGCTGAAATCCCAGGCAGTTTCTCTTAAGGCACCCATGCAGAGACTTACTCTGACTCACTCCTTCCAAGCTCCAGCACAGGGGCAGCAGACTGAAAGGCATCAGAGATATATGGGGAAGAACTGAATTGTCTGGCATCAAGGTGAGAGCTGGGGTCATCTTTCTGCCTGACAGAAGTGCTGGCAGAGGCCCTTGTTCCTTTTCTGAGCCCTGCCCCCACACAGGACACATGCAGGCACCATATGGGAGACTCCATAAGCCTGGCTGGAACTGTTTGCCTCACCCTGCTGATTTTTTTTATTAATAAACTTTAAGGAAAGAAAATTCCAGCAGATAGCATGGAGAGTTACCATACACCCTTGATCCCAGCTCTTCCCTCAGTTTCCCCTATTATTAACATTTTATAGTAAGGTATAATTATTATAAGTAATAAACAAATACTGCTGTAGTGTTATTAACTAAATATTTAGAGTTCATAATTTATTTTTCAATTAGTCTATAATTTACTTAGATAGTCTTAGTTTTTACCTAATGCTCTTTTTCTGTCCTAGTATGTCATCCTAGATATCACACTATGTTTAATTGTCATGTTTCCTTAGGCTCCCCTTGCCTGTGACGTGGATTTTGTGAAATATTCTTTAACACAAGATTGGTACAACATCCATCACCATGAATCCCTAAATCAGTAGTAATGACTAAATTACCCATTTAACTTCATATGAGTGCTTCAGATATCAATTTTAAAAGTCCCTAATAAATAAGTTATAAATTTATCATGCATTCAAGTGACTAGGCATCATTCTTAACACTAATTAGATCATTGGAATCATTATATGTCTTCTCACAATGCCCAGTGTGACTTTCAGTGGTTGCTTTAAATTTCGTACACTGACAAATTGTGAGATTGGAACACAGTTTATGGTTATTTATTAAGTGATAATTACTGAAGGATTACTACATACTGTTGTAGCAGGGAATATATGATGATGAATAATCCAGAAAAAGTATTTTCTTTTATTGATTTAAATAGATCAATAAACAAAGAATTAAATAATTTGATACCATAATTTCAAATATTGAGACAACTAATATAATTTGAGCTGATACTCAGATGACGAAAATGGTCTGGGGGGAAATCATCCCGGGCAGACAGGGGAGCCATTGCAGAACTGTAAGGCTGAAGTAAGTGCAGCAATCAGGACAGGAAAGTGGTGGCAGAGAGGAATGAAAGTATTTGGAATTTGGAAAACAATAAAGGACAGGCCGGAATGATAGTGCCCTCTAAGACATGACAAAGAGTTTAGATTTATAGCACAATAAATATGCCACTGGAGAATTTCAAATAGATAGTTTATGTAGAAGAGTTATCTTCCCTGATTTATGTTTTTTTAAATATAACTCCCCTCCCCTATGGAGATTACAATGCTGGAAAATAGATGATCTGTCAGGAAGCAACTGTGGAAATGAGAAATGGTGTGGACTTGGACTAAGGTGGTTGCAGCAGAAACAAACATACACATGAGGACTCAGAGTGTCCTCTGAAGGGAGCGCTAACAGCGTTTGTCACTTAAATGAATGCTGGGTTGAGGAGAAAAGAAGAATCCAAGAGGGTTCCTATGTTTTTTGGTGAGGGGAACCATAGGGAAGAATACATTCAAAGGTGAATACTGAGTGTTTTATTGTGATCCCGCATGAGTTTTAGATAATTACGACTATATCCAAATGAAGCTACCAGCTTAACTGTTCAATAATGTGTGCTCAGAATTTGGTGATTAAAACTTGGGGGTGACAGGGACATTGCTGTCTTTTGTGGGAAACCTGTTATCACGTCTTATGTCCCATGACAACATGAAGGGAAGGGAGAGGAAGGAAGAGGAAAGGAAAAAATGAGGAAGGAGAAGGGAATCATAAAAATTGAGTAATTGAGTCCAGCTCCAAGAAAAAAGCAAAAGAAAAACAAATCAATGGGAGGAGCCTGGTCCATTTTTGTCCCATTGATTTTCATTGCTCACAAAATCCTGATTGCTTCATTATTATTGGTGGCTCCATTTTCTTCCAGTTCAGTTGTTGTTGCGGCTGTGCTACAATCGAAGCTTTGGTTCTTTGCTTTCAACTGATTTCCAACTACCAGTGAATGAGATGCTGTCTCTGAATGTACTGTATCCGTCTGAAAGAGGTAAGACAGCTAACTGCCCATAAAGGTCATAGACTTGCATAGAGTAAAACACATTTCATTTTTCGTCCATAAGATAGCACCAATTCCTTACTTAATACAGCTTTCAGTTCTGTTTTATAAAATGCTTCTTAATATATAAATATAAATAACAACTCCATCTAGACCCATGTATTTCATGAGGGAAAACAGAAATTATTTGTTCTTATAAATTCAATGTCAAAATATTTATAGGGTAAATGATATTTTTATCTGCTGGAATGTATGATAGTCACATTATAGTAGATAAATAATGTACTAATTCTTTTTTAATATTTCAGTTTTTAAAAATAAACTTTCATAATTATAGATTTAGAAGAAAAGATTATTTTACAGTAGATAAAATAGTAATAAAAATATATATTCTACCTACATATATTAAGGAATGTATTGACAAAGAACTATGCGTCTGTTATATAATCAGTTGGAACCTTTTCCATACTTTGCATAACCTTTACACATTACTTAATTTTTTTTATAATTTTTTTAAGATTTTATTTATTTATTTTTAGAGAGAGGAGAAGGGAGGGAGAAAGAGAAGAAACAGCAATGTATGGTTGCCTCTCACATGGCCCTCACCGGGGACCTGGCCCGCAACCCAGGCATGTGCCCTGACTGGGAATCGAACCGGGACCCTTCGGTTCCCAACCCGTGCTCAATCCACTGAGCTACTCCAGCCAGGGCACATTACTTCATTATTAAGGCATAGAATATTTATCAATATCCATCTGTAAATTGTGCACAGTAGTTACAGACTACAAGGACCATGTTAAACCATCTTGTCCTGCTATTGCTGAGAATATCCTACGAAAACATTTACTCTCAGTCAAGTCTAATCTATTTTACTTTAAGAGTGAAAAGAGTAGCCACTACAAGTTTTTAAAAAACCTTAAAACCTAATCCTTCAGGAAATTACCTATATAAGCAAAGATAAAAGTAAAATTCTGGAATATATCCTAAATACTGGTTGGGGCATGGTTTGAATCAAAGAACCTTAATGCTGACCTAGTTTGCCAAACCTGTTATATATCATTCATGATCTAAAACTTTGAAAGTTCTTTTAGTGATAAATATTTCTTTCAATAATAAATTGTACTGGTTAATACAGAACTTTTCTTTCTTTCCTTTTTCAGTTGTCATTTAGTTAAAATCTTTCAGAAAATATTTTGAAAATATTACCATATTCATTGATAAATAGAATTCAATGTTCAGTTTTTTTTTAATTGGTGTTCCTCTAAACATGGGCTGAGGAAAATCATTACTAAAAAATATTTGAGTAATTTATTTTTGTGTTCAAATAATTAAATATATTTTAAGCAGCGCCATTAAATTAGTATCTACCTGAGGCATAGATCTCTCTTCTCTGAAAGCAATTAATGCTTTTATATATTATTTTCCTAACAGAACTGATGGTAGCTTCATTTTCACTGCCATGAACATACTTTACTTTATTTCCTTGGCACTAAAAAATGGTGCCTTCAAGTCTTATTCAGAGTTGTAATTTATCTAAAATAATGAGAAGGTACCAAAACTAGACATTTTAATAAACCACTTTTCTAAAAATTCCCATTATCAGAAAGCTGTTCACAACAGCGGTTAACAGAAAATGGAAGTACTCACAGTTCAGATGTGATCATATATTGCTTGTAATACTTCTCTAATAGGCCCCACTGATATCACTGGAATTGGTTACACTGAAGACACATTAATTCTCTCTTTCAGAAGGATTATTGACTTCCTGAGTCTTAAAATTTTCTTCCTTAGTCAAAACAACAATATGAGCCATTACCTCCAGAAATGATGAAATTTAGGCTAAGGAAAAGCATTAGTTATATTGAGATCCTAACTTGGCAATGACTTATTTTGTCTCTATTGTGTTTCTCTTCTACTTCCATCTATCACTGTGTCTCCAAATGAAAATTAGATGTCACAATAGCATGTGGTTTATTTAAAGCAAATATCATTTAATGCAGTATGATTTTTAAAGCCAATTTTAACTTAGTAACACCATTCAGTGATATTACGAGGACTAATATCTACTTTTTAAAAACTTTTATGGAGAAAAAGTTAAGCTAAAACTTTTATTGTTATTTTTATAGAAAGTTATGATTTTCTAATTTTGTACATGCATATAAAAGAAGAGAATCAGTTTCTTTTAAAACTGTGCCTAGAGCCCAGCTGGTGTAGCTCAGTGGACTGAGCGCGGGCTGGGAACCAGAGGGTCCCGGTTCAATTCCCAGTCGGGGCACATGCCTGGGTTGCGGGCCAGGTCCCCAGTGAGGGCCATGTGAGAGGCAACCGCACATTGCTCTTTCTCCCTCCCTTCTCCTCTCTCTAAAAATAAATAAATAAAATCTTTAAAAAAAATGTGCCTAGAGTATGTAAATACCCTTGTAGTGTTGCTTTCTTTCTAATACAGTGTGACTAGTGCAAATAGCAGACCCTGGAGTTAAGCTACGAAATCTCAGCTCCGTCACACACTGTGCTGCCACCCTTCCAGGCCAGGCAGGTCCATGGTATTCGTGCAGACAGAAAAATATTCATGGAGACACTGGGATGTCTGGCATGCCTTTATTCATGGGTGGGTGAGCCATGCGCACTGCAGGCTACCTGTCTATCTTTACGTCTCATGCCGTGGACCCTGCTCCCCAGCGTGGCACCCATCGTGGCACCTGTCCCCTTGCGTGTCTCTCTTCATCATCGCCCCAGCAGGGCGTCCCCACCTGTTTAAGTACTAGAGGGGAACAAAGCCGGAAAACTGCCAGAACATTACATAACATAACATACTTCTGCACGTGCGACCCCACCTCACATTATGGGAACAGCTTATCAGACCCAGACTCAAGGCTGTGAGAACACTGGTTATCAGGCCCCTCCAAGGCTATGGGAACACTGCTCCCCTTAGCTCCCCAGACACCTGGGTGAGGACGCCAGCTGCCTCCACTCACCCTACACATACCTTCATTTTCTCATGTATAAAAAGGTGATAATGATGACAGCTATTCTATAGGTGAGTATTAAGTTAGTTAGTGCAGGTATGTGCCCAAAGCGATGCTTTACCATATTAAGTGCTATTTAGTGTTAGCTATACTTATTTTTGCATACCAAAAGGTATATTGAGCCATGATAGTCTCTGTGTTTCTTAAAGTTCAGTTTAATCAGAAAATTCACAGAAAATACATGTGTACAACTTATAAAATACAGCATATTATGAAAAAATCATGCTTTAGTAATATCACCTAATTAGGTGCATGACTTACTTTAAGGGGATATGGGAGTTTTAACATTTAAATAGAAGCCTATAACTAGACTTCTTTTGTCTAACATGAAGGTTCTCAAACATTAGCGTGTATCAGAATTACCTCGAAGGTTTGCTAAAACACAGAATGCAGAATGCTGGGCCTCACCACTGAAATCTCTGCGACAGTAGGCCTGGGGTCGGTCCTGAGAAACTGCTTGTCTAACCAGGTCCCAGGTGCTGCTGCTGCTGTCTAGGCACTGCGCTTGGAAAGCCACGCTCTCAAAACTCACGACTGATTTTCCCATCTGGGTTCTGAGAACGACATGGTCCGTACCGCAACCACTGCGCTGCACTCTTCCCCCGGCACTTGCCAATGGTGTGGATGAGGCAGGTAGTATTTGAGAGAAGTAATCAGGTCTGAGGTCTTGCTGTTTATTTCCCTCTATGTTTTGATACTACCACAGTCATCTGAACCTGGACGTGTGTATGGTCAGCAAAGGACTTATCGCAGTTTTTAAGAGTGCAATTTTGGTTTGCTCCAGGATTTTTACTTCTCATTTTCATAAATTGCCTGGGCTTGTCTATCAGCCTCCATTCCCACCTCCTTCTTTGATCTTTCCTTGATCTAAGATTCCTCCATCCTGGAAACTACATTTCTGAATTTGCTTTAGGCTCTGTCAACCAGAGGCATGCAAGTAAAATTTGGAAGGCACAAGAGAGACCGAAGGTACTCTTCCTCCGTCAGGATCGGTAGCTGACACAGAGGCTCCAACACATGGCCTCAGGTTCTCCTGTATGGTCTCTGGGCAGCTGTGATTGTTGACAGCAGTTCTCCTGCCACTTCCTGATCTCTGTGTCTCAACTGTGGTGGACGGACTGGGCAATGACAGGTGACCCTGTTTTCTAATTCAGTAGTCCTTCTATAACCCACCTCTCTATTCTCTTCTGTGAAAAGTGATTTTATAAATCATGAATTGTTAACTAATATGTAACCCATGGATAATCACCACATTTGTATAAGAATTCCAGGAACTAGCTGCAGGGAAAGAAGCTGGCTCCAGCAAACAGACGTTCTGGCTCCCAGAGTCCAGCTGACTCCCAGCCATAAAAACCAAAACTCCGCTGGACCAGTTCTGAGATAATCAGCAGAATCGACTCTGCTGACTTACATGTAGAGAACTTTTAGCCCCACTTCCCCTAACTTCTTTGTTCTGCTTTCTCTATCCCTCCTAATAAAACCTCTGCCTGCACTGAGCTGTTAAGATGGGCTTTGGGATGAGAGCCCTCTCCTTCTCAGGTGGCTGACACTTAAATAAACCGCTTTCCTCCTCACCAGCACCTGGCTCACAGGTTTGGCTCTCGTTGAGGCAAGCAGCTGAACCTGTGTTCATTTACACTTCTAACAATTTTATAATTTCTTGTTTTAAGTAGTGTCTGGCATCTGCGCCAAGATTGGACTGATAGTCCCCTCTAACACTTCTTTTTACTCTCTGTCCCTTTCCTCTGTATTTCATAACCGCAGTTAATAGTCTAACTTTTTATTAGCTGCCATTATGCTGTTTTCATTCAGTTTCATCAATTCCCTACTTACTTCTCGATGTCAATTTTGTCTGTTCCTAACAACACCCATTAGGCCTCCTGACCTCCTTTAACTTCCTTAGTGCATACATAGTTTCTAATCTACCTCTTCCGTGTCTATGCAACTCACGTGCACATTTCTGAGTCATGTTCTGGATTAAACATCATTGTGCCAGAAATTGCTTACTCTAAAATATTTTTAACACCTTCTCTTAAATATCACATTCCCTTTTAAAGTCTACAACAGAGTTGTATTTTGTTTGGTTTGGTTTTCTACACACATTCATTGGTTTGATGTCTGCTCACATATGTTTCCATTGAGAATTTTACCAGATGATCAAGTTTTCAGTCCCTTGGCAACTGTTGCTTCCGTCTCAGGGGATCATGCCTTCTATTCACCTTCTGTTCTCCATTTTAACCTTGAACTGTTATTCCCTTCATGCCTCTTAATCCGACTTCTGTCCGTTTTCAGGCTCAACCTAGACCTTACAATGTCTGAAATTGTTTATTCTCTAAAATATTTAACTCAGGAATCCAAACCTCTTACTTCATACACAATGACTGCACCCACTCGCATAAATACACTAAAAGGTTTGCTTGTCCTCCTCAGCCACACCTGAAAACTCTCGTTCCCCAATTGCCACTCTCACACTTCTATCTTCACACACACACGCACACACACATACACAGATTCACTCAGTTTCCCATTGCAAGCAGAACACTTTTGACTTTTTTACTTTTGACTTAAAGAAAGAAAGAAAAAAACAGACAAATTTAATTCCAGCTACCCTGATCCGCTGTCTCCTTATCTCCAGTTCTTAAACATACTTGGTTTTTATTACAAATGTAACACACACTTATTAAAGGAGAAGACAGGAAAATGTAAAATAAAAATAAATTTCTCAGAGGATAAATACATGCCCTTTATCTAAGAACTTCACAGTCTAAATGAGACTTACCTTCTAAGCCTCATCATCTTTCCTGAATATTTCATTTACAATTTTCGCTTACTTTTATCTTCTCCCTGGATATCCTCATCTTTAGAGCAAAGACCTGCCCTCTTTAATGTTTTCTGAAAATATCTTGTCCCATGGCCTTTTCTGCCCTTGAATATTAACAATATATTGATGTGTTTTGTGAAAAAACAGATATAATATATACTCACTGGAATAAGAAACCAGATAAAAATTCCTGTTCAAAAACTGTGCTAAATTATATCAAACTATAAGGCCCTGTACAGAAAAGAAAACCACCAACAAAATGAAAATTCATCCTACAATAGGTAATGGCAGAAAATATTTGTAACTCATATATCTGACAGGTTATTAATATGCAAACTATATAAATAACTTATACAATAGCAAAACGTACAAACTTCCAGTTATAAAATAAGTATGTCATGGGGATATAATGTAGAGCGTAATGACTACTACTTCTACTACTGTATTGCATATTTGAAAGTTGCTAATAGAGTAGGTCTTAAAAGTTTTCATCATAAGGAAAAAATTTGTACTACATATGGTGGTAGATGTTAGCTAGATATATTGTGTTGATCGTTTTGCAATATATGCAAATATCTATTATGTTGTACACCTAAACCTTACAATGTTATGTCAATTATACCTCAATTAAATTTTTAAAATTTTTATGCTTTATTTAAGTATATTTTATTATGTTATTACAGTTGTCCCATTTTTTTCTTTTATCCGCCCTCCACCCTGCACTCCCCTCATTCCAGCATTCCCCACTTGCTTAGTTCGCGTCCATGGATTGTACATATAAGTCCTTTGGCTTCTCCATTTCCTATACTATTCTTAACCTCCCCCTGTCTATTTTGTACCTACTTTTTATGCTTCTTATCCCCTGTACCTTTTCACCCTCTCTCCCCCTCCTCCCCCACTGATAACCTTCCATGTGATCTTCATTTCTATGGTTCTGTTCCTGTTCTAGTTGTTTGCTTAGCTTGTTTTTGTTTTTGTATGTTTAGGTTTAGTTTTTGATGGTTGTGAGTTTGTTGTCATTTTTACTGTTCATAGTTTTGATCTTCTTTTTCTTATATAAGTCCCTTTAACATTTCATATAATAAGTGCTTGGTGATGAACTCCTTTAACTTTACTTTATCTGGGAAGCACTTATGTGCCCTTCCATTCTAAATGATAGCTTTGCTGGATAGAGTAACCTTGGATGTAGCCTTTCATGACTTGGAATACTTCTCTCCAGCCCCTTCTTGCCTGCAAGGTTTGTTTTGAGAAATCAGCTGACAGTCTTATGGGCACTCCTTTGTAGGTAACTGTCTCCTTTTCTCTTGCTGCTTTTAAGATTCTCTCCTTATCTCTAATCTTGGGTAATGTAATTATGATGTGTCTTGGTGCGTTCCCCCTTCAGACTGAGTTCTTTGGGAGTCTCTGAACTTCCTGGACTTGCATGTCTATTTCCTTTGCCAAATTGGGGAAGTTTTCTTTTATTATTTGTTTCAAGTAAGTTTTCAGTGTCTTGGTCTTTCTCTTCTCCTTCTAGCATCTCTATGATTCAGCTGATAGAATATTTAAAGTTGTCCCAGAGGTTTCTAAGCCTCTCCTCATTTTTTTGAATTCTTGTTTCTTCATTCTGTTCTGGTTGAATGTTTATTTTCCTTCTCTTCCAAATCATTGATGAGTCCTGGTTTCCTTCTCTTCCCTGTTGGTTCCCTGTATATTTTACTTTATTTCACTTTGTGTAGCCTTCACTTCTTCCTTTATTCTGCGACCATACTCAATCATTTCTGTGAGCATCCTGATTACCAGCATTTTGAACTCTGCGTCTGATAGGCTGGCTCTCTCTACGCTGCTTGTCGTCACTCGCCCTGCTTCAGTCACTATCCGTGCTTCCCACAAACAAATTGGGCCCTTCTGGTGCTGAGTCCTGGGTGGGTAGGTTTGTGTACATTCTAGGACCCTGTGGATCTCTCCAGTGGACTCTCCTGTGAGACGGGGAGATTTCCTGCCACCTCAGGTTAAATTATTTTTTAAACCAAAGTAATCTATACTTTTACTTTTCATACTTTTGACATATACTTGATTTAGACAAACTGAATGGGTAAAAATGCTAGCTCCAGGAATAATTGGCTATGTAATCTTGGTAAATTATTTGACATCTCTATGACTCAATTTCCTCTGTGTAGAGAAAATGTTGTGCAATTGGGAATTATACAAACCCAGTCCTATCATTTTAATAAGTAAAAATAGCTATATATCCTAATAAATATTTTAGTATATAATTATTTAGAAATTATATATATATTTTTTTAGACAATTTTTTTAAGATTTTATTTTTATTTATTTTTAGAGAGAGGGGAAGGGAGGGAGAAAGAGAGGGAGAGAAACAGCAATGTATGGTTGCCTCTCACATGGCCCTCACTGGGGACCTGGCCCACAACCCAGGCATGTGCCCTGACTGGGAATCGAACCGGGACCTCTTGGTTCCCAGCCCGCACTCAATCCACTGAGCTACACCAGCCAGGGCAGAAATTATATATTATATATCATTATATATTTAGTATATAGTTATACATCATATGTAATATAATTTTTAATTCTTATAGTAACTATAATTATAACATAGTAATATATAATATTTTATTATATAATCATTCTCAAATGTATTATTTTAAAGGATTGGATTAACTATTGTATATTCTGTTACTTTTTTGTTACATCTAAGAAAAAAATTGAATTAAACCATAGCAACTGAAATTAAGATTTAGAAGCAAACACTATTCAATTTTATTGTCTCTAATAGTATCTGAGAAAACTCAATTTTATTTTGGACTATTTAAATATAACTTAGTGGTCAAAAATATAATGCCTCAATTCCAAATGTGAAATAATGATTTCTGCTATTTGTTTTCCATTAGAAATTAATAATTTTAATAAATTAACTGAG
Source organism: Micronycteris hirsuta (assembly GCA_004026765.1). Taxonomy (NCBI): domain Eukaryota; kingdom Metazoa; phylum Chordata; class Mammalia; order Chiroptera; family Phyllostomidae; genus Micronycteris; species Micronycteris hirsuta. The sequence continues at coordinate 1,850 of PVJI01006881.1, read as the reverse complement.
CATTAACCATGTAGCTGGTAATGTCACAAAGAGAATAAAGTATGCACAATTTACCCACAGTATTCTTTTACTATTATGTTAAAATTCCAGGCATTTTAGTTACAAAGTAAATTTACATTGCAGATTTAATATGTTAATGATTTTCCTTGTATGGATAGTTAAAGTAGACATTAATATGTATATCTATTATTTAGTATTTAAGTAAATTTTACTTTTTTAATCCAAAATTGTTTTCTTACATTCTTCAAGTTATCAAGGTAAAAATCAAATTATCTTAGTGGCTTATCTTTTTTAATTATTTTTTATTGATTATGCTATTAAAGTTTTCCCAATTTTTCCCCCTCTGTCCTGCTCCCCTCAACCCTCCAGCACTGCCCCCTTAGTTCATGTTCCTGGGTTGTACATATAAGTTCTTTGGGTTCTCTGTTTCCTATATCATTTTTAACATCTACCCATCTATTTTATGCCTACTAATTATGCTTCTTCTTTCCTGTACCTTTTGCCCCCTATCCCTCTCTTCACCCTACCCACTGAAATCCCTCCATGTGATGTCCATTTCTCTGATTCTGTTTCTGTTCTAGTTGTTTACTTAGTTTATGTTTTCATTGTTTTTTTCTTTTAGGTTCATTTGTTGATAGTTGTGAGTTGTTGTCATTTTACTGTTCATCTTTTTGATCTTCTTTTTCTTAGATAACTTCCCTTAACATTTCATATAATAATGGCTTGGTGATGATGAACTCCTTTAACTTGACCTTATCTAGGAAGCACTTTATCTGCCCTTCCATTCTAAATGAAAGCTTTGCTAGATAGAGTAATCTTGGATGTAGGTCCTTGCCTTTCATGACTTTAAATACTTCTTTCCAGTCCCTTCTTGCCTGCAATATTTGTTTTGAGAAATCAGCTGACAGTTTTATGGGCACTCCTTTGTAGGTAACTGTTGCCTTTCCTCTTAATGCTTTTAGGATTCTCTCCTTATTTTCAATCTTGGGTAACTTAATGATGATGTGCCTTGGTGTGTTCCTCTTTGGGTCCAACTTCTTTGGGACTCTCTGGGCTTCCTGGACTTCCTGGAAGTATATTTCCTTTGCCAATTTGGGGAAGTTTTCCTTCATTATTTGTTCAAATAAGTTTTCAATTTCTTGTTCTTGTTCTTCTCCTTCTGGCACCCCTATAATTCAGATATTGGAACGTTTCAGGTTGTCCCAGAGGTTCCTAAGTCTCTCTTCACGTTTTTGAATTCTTGTTTCTTCATTCTGTTCTGGTTGGATGTTTATTTTTTCCTTTTGTTCCAAATTGTTGCTTTGAGTCCTGGTTTTCTTCCTGTCACTGTTGGTCCCCTGAATATTTTACTTTATTTCATTTTGAGTATCTTTCATTTGTTTTTTCATTTTTCAACCAAGCTCAATTAGTTCAGTGAGAATTTTGATTACCAGGGCTTTAAATTCTCCATCAGATAGGTTAGCTATTTTCTCATTGCTTAGCTCTCTTTCTGATGTTTTGCTCTGTTCTTTTATTTGGGCCGTATTTCTTTGTCTTGGTGCACCTGTTAAGTTGTAAGGGGATGGGGCTTTAGGTTTTCACCAGGGTAGGGCAACCCTCATTGCTGTGTTATGGTGCTGCCTGTAGGGGAGGGGCCAGAGAGGGAACAGTGCAGCTTGCCTGCTGGTCTCTAGCCCACTTTCCACAGGCAGGACTCTTGGGAGAGACTGGGAGTTTCTCCCACTGCGGCAAGTGCCATAGTCCACAGTCAACTCTGTGTCTCAGTTTCACCTTCAGCCAGCCGAGCCTGCATGGTCTGCCTCCTCATTACAGTTTTTCTTAGCCAGCCCCACCTGTGCAGCCTTGCTGGG
>PVJI01006880.1:0-82762 GCA_004026765.1 Micronycteris hirsuta | reverse complement strand
AATAATGAAGGAGAACTTCCCCAAGCTGGTGAAGGAAATAGACTTCCAGGAAGCCCAGGAAGCTCAGAGAGTCCCAAAGAAGTTGGACCCAAAGAGGAACACACCAAGACACATCATAATTACATTACCCAAGATTAAAAATAAGGAGAGAATCTTAGAAGCAGCAAGAGAAAAGGAGACAGTTACCTACAAAGGAATTCCCATAAGACTGTCAGCTGATTTCTCAAAAGAGACCTTATAGGCAAGAAGGGACTGGAAAGAAGTATATCAAGTCAAGAAAGGCAAGGACCTACATCCAAGAATACTCTATCCAGCAAAACTTTCATTTAGAATGGAAGGGCAGATAAAGTGTTTCTCAGATAAGGTCAAGTTCAAGGAGTTCATCATCACCCAGCCTTTATCGTATGAAATGTTAAAGGGATTTATATAAGGCATGGAGGGATATCAACAGGAGCGTGGGAGAGGGAAAGAGGAGGGGAAAGTACAGAGGAAAAGTAGCATAAATGGTAGGTAGAAAACAGACAGGGGGAGGTTAAGAATAGTATAGGAAATACAGAAGACAAAGAACTTATGTGTATGACCCATGGACAAAAACTAAAGGGTGTGGAATGGGGGGCGGAGGGGAATAAAGGGGAGAAATGGGACAACTGTAATAGCATAATCAATAAAAAAATAAATAAAATAAAATAAAATTTTTAAAAAATGAATGCAGAAATACATGAAACAACAAATTGGTGTTTTTTCCCTCTTCTCTCTTTCTCAGATCAATAAAATAAAAAATAAAAGAGCTACTTACGAGACATTTTGGCTATACAGCAACTAGATTATTCCAGTCAAAAACATCAAATGCTTACAGTAATGGCGGATAAACACAGTACAGGATTCTATCATCTCTGGTGGTTTACACTGACAGTGCAATTACTTCCCATCAACGGTCCCAAACTGCGCCCGGTCTGAGCTGAGCTTTGATGTGCTCTCTTGGGTAAGCATGTACTGCATGGGAAACAGCAAAGTCCGGACCCTCCCAGGCCACAGCTCCTTTTATATGTATTTTTCATGATCCCATCTGGTTCCAAATCAAGTCCTGTGTCTCTTGCCTTCACACTCAGTTTCAGAAATAATGACAATGAAAATGATGAAAGTGTTACACAGGTATTCCATTGAGTAAGAACTGCTACCTGGAGCAGATTACTCCCTGCTGGCCTGAACGCTGCATCCTTACTCTCTCCTTCTCAGGGAAAGAGCAATCCAGTCACCGGTCACTGTGGTTCTTGGCAGTTCTGACTCTCCGGAGGTGAAAGCGGTGCAGAATGAGAATTTAACAACTTGGGACTTTTTATGTGATTTTGCCTTTGACACAGTTGTTATTAAGAGTTCTAAAAAGGCAACAGCCCCTACAAGAACATCAGGTTTCTAAATGATTCATCTCCTCACAGACCTTGATATTCAATCCAGGTGTAGGAATAAACAGTATAGCCCTCGGGTTCCATCCTGCGGCCTTGGACAGGCTTCAGTGAAATTCTATAGCAAAAGGCCCAGCGCTTCCCCCGACTCTCTCTTTGTTCTGCTAACTTTTTATCTCCGAAAAGCAAAGGGATTTCCTTTGGGGATTACATGGGGAAACAACCTGAAGTAGCGATAGTGTTTCATTAGAACTATTAAGGAGCTCAAGGAGAAGCTCCTTTTCGTCCTGCTTGCTCACGGTGCCTGTCCAGCAGGGAGCCCCCAGTTCCCGCCCCTCCAGCCTCCCTCTTTCCTCTCTCCTGGCCCCAGGGATACCTGGGCTAGTGGGAGTCAGACAGAGGGGTGATGCAAAAGTGATCCGAAAGGGAAACATGCTCTCCCCTCCTTTCTCTTTGTAGTTTTCAAAAATTTTTACAAGTATTATTTTGTCAGCACTAAATCATTTTGAAATAAACATTTCAAAATCAATAGGAACCAGTCTTATCCTGCCAGGTCATGGTTTAGAGTTGCTGAGAGGAACAGGGACAAAGAACAATACAGATGATAAATTTTCTTAGTGACAGATCTGTACAAAAAAATGAGATGAAAGTGAAGTTTCCTGTTCATGGAAGGCCAATGTGCTACGTATTCGACAAATTTGTCCTAGTCACTTTTTATTCCAAATCGGGAGTCTACAGAAGGATTAGGGTATGAGAAGGATTTGTGTCAAGCCGCTACAGCAATGCTCACCTGTCCACACAGGGCTGGATAAAAAAAGGACTGAGTAGGAGCTAGTCAAGAGCCACTAAAAAGCCTTAAAATGAACAAGGACATAAATCACATTTCTATTAGATTTGTTTCTCAAATGTTTACGTTCTGGTTTGTGGCTGAGATTCAATGGTAACCTGAATGACTGAATTCTAAGTTAACCAGGTTTTTTATTAATTACTTTTGAAGTAAAACAAGTTTTTTTTTCTTTTGGTTAAATGTTAGCTTGAAAACTTTTGCCCTGGCCAGGAAGCTCAGTTGGTTGGAGCATCGTCCCGAAACGCCAAGGTAGCGAGCTGGCTCTCCAGTCAGGGCACATACAGGAAGCAACCAACAAATGCAACACATCTGTTTCTCTCTCCCTCTATAAAATTAATATTGTAAAATTTAAAAAATAATTTTCAAAGAGGAATTATTTTTCATGTTTCTTATTTTAACTTTGCTATAGTTTTCTTTCCCTTATGAACACACTTAATATTTTAGGGAAGATGCTTAGTTCATACTGTCATTGTTTTGGCCGTATCCCATTTAATTTGACATATTCCATTTCTATTTGTATTTAAAAATGCTCTTTGTTACATTTTGGGGGCTTGTCTCTGGCCCAAATATCATTTAGTGGATTTTAAGTTTTCTTTTCCATGTTTCCTATGTGACTAAGCATTTAATTTTGTTATTTTTAATTTTATTATTTACTCTCTGGACATATAGAGTATCAACTTATGATTTATATCATGTGGTCCAGAACATGGTAAATTTTTGTTTAAAATACACTTGGACAAAAAAAGCATATTTGCTCATACATGTTAAATCTGTCTTATTAATTTTGTGTACTTTATCACATGGATTAAGTAAATTCTACTTTTTAATATATTTTATTCATTATGCTATTACAGTTGTCCCATTTCCCCCCCTTTCTTCCCCTCCGCCCAGCCCACCCCCTCCCACCCACATTCCCTCTCTTCAGTTCATGTCCATGGGTCGTACATATACGTTCTTTGGCTTCTCCATTTCCTATACTATTCTTAACCTCCCCCTGTCTATTTTGCACCTACCATTTATGCTACTTATTCCCTGTACCTTTTCCCTCTCTCTCCCCTTCCCACTCCCCCACTGATAACCCTCCATGTGATCTCCACTTCTGTGGTTCTGTTCCTCTTCTAGTTGTTTGCTTAGGTTGCCTTTGTTTTTGTTTTAGGTTCAGTTGTTAATCACTGTGACTTTGCTGTCATTTTACTGCTGATATTCCCAATTGCATTGCATTTGTCAATATTTTCTTTTTTTAAGATTTTATTTATTTATTTTCAGAGAGAGGAGAAGGGAGAAAGAGCAATGTATGTTGCCTCTCACATGGCCCTCACAGGGGACCTGGCCTGCAACCCAGGCATGTGCCCTGACCGGGAATCGAACTGGGACCCTTTGGTTCCCAGCCCGCGCTCAACCCACTGAGCTACACCAGCCAGGGCGCATTTGTCAATATTTTCTATTCATGTACTTTGCTTTATAAATTTTGAAGTCTTAGATGATCAAGTTATTTCTCCTACTGCTTTTGTTGTGAAATCTACTTGAATATGAGAAAAATCTCAAATCAGAGTCTTTATTTTTAACAGAAATAAGTTTGAGATTGGACTCAAAAGAAAATGCAACTGATGTGCTATGCAGAGGAACAGTAGTTGTGCACACCTTCCCCTCCCACACTGACCTTTGCCTCTTGGCAAGCCATCGACCTATTTTACTAGTGAGCGCAGGCTGCCGTTGTGTTACTTGGCCGAGTCACAGTTGGGGCTTATAGAGGCCAACCTGGCAATTACACTGTGTTCCTAGATTCAATGTACATTCATAAATCCTCTGGTGCATCACATTAGAACCTCGTGACTTGCTAAGGCAAAACACTGTATAAGCCATCAGGAGAAATGAAGCATATAATGTATTGATGGCATAATTCCACTTGAATATTATGGATAGAGCCATCTGTTTTTATAATTAGATTTGTTATATTGAGTTGAGCATGATTATTTGTCAATACTTTCAATATTAGATTTTTTTTTTCTCAGCTGACCAGGAACAGATTGCTTTTCTCTCAGTCCTTTCAGATGCAGAGAATTCACCTTGGGAATAACACACTTACTTCCACGTTTGTTCTAAATATGAATGAAAAGGTAAGTGAGGATCTGGACTGCCTTGTTAGACCAGGCAGGAAACAAATACTACCTGTTCTCCACGTGGTCAAAGAAGGATAGTGTGAGTTCTAGGCTGGTTCACATTTCAGGCCCTTCTCCCACTTCCTGTTTTTGTCTCATGTATTGGGATAAGGATGGCAATTTCATTCTCAGGCTGAGTTTCCCTGGAGTCACTCAATGGCCAGCATTTGGCCTGAACCTTGAGGTTTTCTGTGTATGAAAATCTAATTTCCTAAATATATTAATTGTTATTGTTGAACTTTATTAAAATAAACATTAACTTTAGATTAAATATCACACTTTCATCTGTTACTACTGTCGAGGTAAGAACTTTCCAAACTTGTAGAGCATTTTTATAAGTTTGAGTCAAAATTGATGACATGCCAGGGAGCAAGGTCTCAAATGCTCTGAAGAATGACAGTTTTGCAGTTTCTTTTATGTATCTGCAATAAGGAGGGAATGGAAGGAAGATTCCAGGAAGGTGGGAGAAAGCAAGACCCGCACCACGTTACAGGAGTGTTCAGCTCTTGAGGGTGGGCACCGTCTGAACAGGGGCACTTCAGCGCTGTGTCAACCTAGATGCACAGAAGCTAGGGACAGGGCTTAAGGCGAAAATAAACTCTGTTTTTTCAGTTTTTATTTATTTATTTTGAGAGAGTGAGAGAGACAGACAGACATCAGTTTGCTGTTCCACTTATTGCTGCATTCCAAGTGCCCTGACTGACCCACAGCCTTGGTGAATTAGGATGACACTAACCAACTGAGCTGCTCAGCCAGGGCCAAGTAAAGAAGTACGTGACTGCGGTGTGACTACCCACCAAGACCTCCTGGTTCAGAACTTATGGTCGGATCACCCTGTGAAGTTACTTTCCATAGGACCCCCCCTTTTTTTGTCCATCCCACTTAAGATTAGTTTAGTCCCTGTATCTCTTCCATAATAGTTATAGTTGAAATCATATTATTCGGAAATGCAGTTTATATAAACAAAATGATTAATAGGAGTAATAGCTACATTTATGGATTACTTAACTGTTATGGATATTGTTATAATCATTTCACAAACAGAATTCACATTACTATTTTCACCTTTTATAGTTAAGGAGACCTCAGCTTTGTGAGTACCTTTCCTAAGTCATACCACTAGAGAAAAGCAAAGCCAGAATTTGCACCGAAGTCTTTCTGGCTTTAAAGACTGTGCATATAACTACTGATCTATACAACAAATAGCAGATCAGAACAATGCCTATTCAGTCCCAAATATCAAGCATGTAAAATTTACATCTAAATTTAGATCTAAAGCATCTAAAATAGAAATGTTATTTCTTCTAGTCCATTCACTCCTTTTGTCTCTAAGCGAAGTGAACAGCAATGTTTCAAAGCCCCTTGAATAAATGAAGATTTTCATTTATTGAACATCTGTTTAGCTCCTATGAATGAGGTGAGGTGCTAGGTGGGGAACCCAACGATGACAGTTCTTGCTCTTTTGAGAAGCCAGATCACAGTGGAAGAGGCAGAAATGCAAGTGTATTGCACTCTGTGTTGTATCAGAAATGCAGGGAGTGGAAGGAGAGTTACTATTTCATACAGGGCCATTAAGGGGAGCCCCTCTGAAAAGGCAGCAGCCTGTGAGCAGGGCTGGAATGTTACAAGGGATACCTGGGGACAGCGTTCCAGGCAGAGGACATGGCAAGTATGAATGCCCTCAGGTGGGAGCCCGTTTCTTCTTCAAAGGGAAGCAAAGAGGCTGCTGTGGCCAGAGGTTGGTGAGTGAGGGTGACTTAGGGGGAAGGGTGCCAGGTCCAAGAGGAGTGGGAAGGGGAGCACCCACAGCGGGTGATGTAGATGGTCAGAAGTGATGGGGGTGTTTCATGTTCTGACAAGACTTGCTGAAGGAGTGGAATGTGGGGTGTGAGAGAAGAAAGTCAAGGATAACTTCGAGGTCTTCAGACTGAGCACCCGGAAGGGGAGCTGCCGTTTACTGAGATAGGAGCACTGTGCCGGGGGGGAGGTGGAGGGGGCGGTACCTGGCTGGTGGGAGGGCTGCAGAGCTTACTTTTGGACATACTCAGAGATGTTGATCGGGCAGTTGAATATGTAAGTTAGGAAAGATGAGAAGCTGGAATCTGGTAAACACCAAGGAGAGCTGCAAAAACTTTTAAAAAATGGGGGCAGGGAGCAGTGGGGGAAATTAAATGACTCTCTTGAAAAAGTTTCAAGGCATTTTAATTTATATCATCACTTATAAAGGTTTGAGATGCCTACAAATATGTGGCAACATCAAGCTGTAAGCAGTGGTTAAAGCTAGACCAGTGGTTTCTAAAGTGTGGGCCTCAGGCCAACAAACATCAGCCTCACCAGTGAGCTTCTCAGAGATGCAAAGCACTGGGCCCCTTCAACCTCGTGACTCATAAACTCTGGGAATGGGTCCCAGGAAACTGTTTTGACAAGTTTTCCAGGAGGTTGTTATGCATATAAAGATTGAGTCAGCTAGATAATAACAAGTTTAGTATTTCCAGGTTTCAATCATTAAAAAAAAAAAGAAAGAAAAGGAACAACATTTTTAAATAGGTAAAATGTCTTTATTGTTTGAAGCATAAAAAAGAATAAACAAAATCAGTATGACATTTCATTTCTTATTTAGTCTTCTCAGTGAGGTTATAAAAATACAATGCCACTTAGTCTGTATAAACTCTTAAAAATGTCTAGAAGTTCACACTTAATGTAATATAAAAAGGCACTTAAAACACAGTAAGATATAAAAAACAACCTCACGGATACAAAGCCATTTCTGAAACTGCTTTGAGAAAAACTTTTAGACTCCTACAGAAAAGGGACTTCATTTCCCTTTGCCCGTGTCACCTACAGATGTCACAGATATCCCCCGTCTTCTCACACCCACACCTTCCTTGACCTTGATGTAGGCTGGAGGCAAAGCAAGCTAGCATTAATGTTTTTCTTCAACTTAATCTCTTATTTTGCTTAAGATAAAACAAAATTCTTAACTTGTAACTAAGATTTTTAGTATGCCCGGCCCATTTTCATTTAGCTTCAAATCAAAACTCTATTAAAAAAATAGGAGGACAATGATGTCAATATTTTTTTTTAAGTACCTGTCACTCAGCGGCCCAAATCACCCTGAGCAGCACGTCTGAAGCACATGAACACACACGTGTGCGTATTTAGAAATGCTGCTGCTGCATCCTTCTGGCTTTGAGCACGATGAGATCAGAGTTAACGTCATCTTTGTAAACTGGGCGACAGGTTAGAATACAACGCCAATCATTCAGTGCGTTCATGGATGAAAGAAAAGATGTGTGCTTCACATATTTCTAACTTCATTTTCTTTCAGGTTAGTCACAGGATAACAGTGTATACCACACGCTGAATGAAAACCCGCCGGCCTACATCCTACCTGTGCTGTTGCTAATTAAAGTAAGTATTCTTGCTGTGGAAGTTGTGTTTTGGGAATTTTTGTAAGGTCACCTTTTCAAGGCATTGGGGTAAGAAAGGATAAATGTTTTCTTTGAACTGAAAGAAATACAAGACAGATCATTAACTCATTCTCTGCATATATGATGCTATTTTAGAGGTAAGTGAATTATTTCACCCCAAGGGCGTTCAGTACAAAACTTCATTAATTGCTTTAAGAAATTGCACGAACATGGCTAATCTGAAATGATTTAACAATGAAACCTAGAGATTTGGTCACTTTCCTGGTAAGATTTAGACTATAAATGAAAACTGACATTAAAATAACATGGGGAAGTTACAGAGCCACTTGAATGCTTATCACTTTATTACTGCAATCATAAATAATGATTCGAATTAGTTCTTGACATTGATTTGTGTGTTTAAATTGATCCTCAATTATGCCTTTTTCTGCCTTTTATTCTGTTGGTCATCCTTTAAGAAATGCCATGATAATTAGCATGTGGTTTGTTACATGGAGCCTCTTGCCCTACCTTCCTCTGCATATGCGTTTGTGCTCACTCATCATGCCTCTGCTCACACTCCATTTAACTTTTCTGTTGGATGGCACTGCAAAGCTTCTGCTGATTTTCAAGGCAGTCTTTCAGCTTATCCTCTGTCAAAGTCAGTCGCTGCTCCAAGATTGAAACGGTCTGCAAAAAGGAGGACAAAATAAAAATAAAATTAAAAAAAAAAAAAGGAGGACAAAATAATCAGTGGTTGGTGACCTGGTGGTGAGGAAGATAATGATAATCTCTGCAGAGGAGATCCTTTTTACATCTGGAATGTCCACCCTTTTGCCAGAAATTGGCTCAAAAATGGGCCCCAGAACTTGCTCTACTTCTGGGCCCTACCACAGGGCAAAATATTGTCAAGCAGTTTGAGGAAACAATAAACAAAAAACAAACCAAACTGATGCATTTGAGGAGAAATAGAATAAAAGAACAGACCTCTGCAGACAGTTCTTATGTCTGACCTTCTAAAACATCAATGCCAGGAAAGAGGCCGTGTGCAGCGATGTAAGTGGTGGTGCCACAAGCCGCATGGGCGTGGAGGAGCAGGGCAGAGGGGCGACTGTCACATGCCCAGCCCAGGTACCTCTTTAAAGTCATCGCTGGTCATCCCATCACAATCAGTCTCTGACGGACCATACCTATACTACCCCACACAGCCGAATACATCACTTACTTGGAAAATGTAATCACTGCCGCCAGTTCTCATGCCCAAAAGAGGGTAACAGCCCTTCTAAGGGTGGCTAGGAAGACTGGAGGAGACGAAGCACGGACAATGCTTCAGTTAGCTGGCACACAGGATATGCTGAATCTTAGCCAGTTTAACTCCCTCAGCTAATAAATGAGTACTTGACTACACAGATACACACATGGCTACTCTTAAATTGGGGAAGTCTAATTTTATTTGTGATATTGGCCTCATTTTCCACCTTTTACATCTTAAAAAACTTTTATTATAAAATAAAGCAAATTCAAGAAGTTGCATAAAACACATGGCACAAGGAATTCTCGTGAGAGACACTCTGACAGTCAGCACCCAGGTCCAGAACTAGCGCTCAGCCAGCCGCTGCACGGGGCCTTCCCAGCTGTCTGTCAGAATCACCGCTCTGCCCTCCCCGACAACGGCTCCGTCCTGACCATCACGGTAATCGCTTTCTTGTGTTTACTGTTTTATCTTTCAGGTCGCATCCCTAGACACTATACTTTTGTCCTCCACACTTTCAAGATTTGATATGCCATTTAAAGTTTTTTTTCCCAACAGGCTCAGATCCCTTCTCTTTCTTTTCTTTCCAAGTTACCTGTTGTCAGGCCCAGGCCACCTGGATGCAGAGTTTACGCTGATGTGGCCTTGAGGAAGGCACACGCGGGCACAGTGCGGCCTGCCCTCCTGGCCCCCTCGTGCTCCGCCAGTGGGCAGCAGACGCGGGTCAGTGCCCTTGGTGGGGCTGGAGGGGGCAGTCTGTTCTTCCACTAGAAGACACACTAGGTGTGGTTGTTCTCTTCTCATGATGTTAGTAACCACTCAACGCCAAGATCTATTCATTCTCGGGGACTGTAAATGATGATATTCTAGTTCCATCATTAAAAACATTAATTAGTATAATTTATAAATAAGAGACATTTCTCTCATCTACTGTTTGCTCATGCAGTGGAAGAGTTCATCAGGGAGAGGCTGGATAAATGCTTGGCTATTGTATTCATCAAGTGTCAAGCTAATGCCCTATCATCCTCAGAAGGAATTTAATAGTTTTTGCTTTTATATTTGATACAATAGTGATGCTGATAATATATTCTGCCATTTCTTTCTTTTTTGTTAATAATACATATTTTATTTATTTATTTTTAGACAGAGGGGAAGGGAGAGAGAGAAACATCACTGTGTTGTTGCTTCTCGCACACCCCATACTTGGGACCTGGTCTGCAACCTAGGCATGAGCCCTGACTGGGAATCGAACCAGTGACCCTTTGATTCACAGACCGGCGCTCAGTCCACTGAGCCATACCAGCCAGGGCTATTCTATCATTTCTGGAGCACCTACTATGTGTCAAGCACTTTGCCAGACACTTCACATATATTATCACAAGTCCACCTATTAAAGCTGTTAAGAATATTATCAATACCTTTAACACTGGTGGACTCCATTTATCTACCATCTAAAACATAATTTCACTTCACTTTATTTCTAATCACAGTTCAGTGAAGAGTTATAAACACTGTTGCTGAGTCAGAGGTTCAGCCGTCTGCAGTTAAAGTGAATCAGAGCATGTTTGTCGTACTCGGTACTTGCCCACCGATTCGCTGTTCCCATTTTGCAAGTGTGCTGTGCCTGCTTTTAACCACTTTCATACGTAAAAGCCAGTTGGCTACTCAAAATTAACGAGAAAATATCAGACATTCAGTAAACCTCGAAGTGATTCATTTATTCATGACTAGGTAAAATAAGAGGAAATAGGTAGTGAAACTGAAAGTGTGAAGAGAGGAAATTCGCCCGGGAGAGGCCCTCATGAGGACCCGCCGTCGCAGGCAGTGGGTTAGCTGAGGAACTCGTGGCAAGACAGGAGACAGGCCAACCCAGCCTGAATGCGGCACGAAGCCGGATGTGTCCCCCTGTAACTAGTGGCTGCAAACCCTGGCTCTCGCACCACATCATACGGGTGACTGAAAGACTGATGCCAGACCGACGTCAGTGAATTCTCTGGGGTGTCTGTAGGCTTCTAACGGTTCAGGGGATCATGTACAGCAGGGCTGAGAACAGAATTGGATGGTCTTTATGCAAGAGCTGTTTCAGGTTGAAATCTTTCACCTGGAAAAGTGACTGACGCCTCTCTAGATCACATTATAGCCGCCCTTTCTGCGTAACTGTGACGACGTCCGCTCTGACGAGGACCGGTGTTCTCAGTTATAGAGCCAAGTGGAACAACAGAACACTTCAAAGGAAACACTGAACCAGCAAAGCTGGAAGAGAAACCTTTGGTGTATCAATTTCAACCCCACTTCCCCTAAATGACATCCATCTCTCCTGACCAAGAGTTGGAAGACATCCACGGTGTTCCTTCTTTACAAAGGTAAACTGGCATCAAAGGACTGAGTAAGACTCTAAAGTGGGAATGCAAACTCCATCACTTTCAGAAGAAGCCAGCATCAACGTAAGAGGCTTTGGAATGAGGGAAGTTATGTATCGGGTAGTGAGGATATCTTCAGAATGAAGAACTGTAAACACTGCCATTCTAACCAGAAATGGTTAATCCCAATACACTTGTTTTATGGCCCTAAATATGTTGTTGATAACATCCTAATCTGAACACGTCAAAAATTCTTAGGTCAAACTTTACTGCCCAGAATCAAACACTCACCGCACGGAGCGCTGCCACCACTACTTTCCACAGTCTCTACCGCTCCCTTCTGGCCCCCGGATGCAAGATAGAGCACTGTGCGTGCGGGGGCGGGGTGGGGGGGGCTCCAACCTTATTTCCACAAAATCTTCTCAGAGCAGCTCAGCACGGCATGCCTTGCTATACTGATTGCCACCTTGAGCTCGCCCTTCTAAGAAAGAAAAATGTCCCCCTGCCCTGCCAGTTTTGCGGCCTGCTGTAACCGGGACTGTTCCGTGCCCCCTGCCTCCCAAGGCAGCGTGTGCCAGCTCACCTGTGTCAGGACGCTGAGCTGTTCCATAATGTGCTCCAAGGCATCCGTCACGGCGAGGGGTATGCTTCTCTGACTCTCCGAAGGGAGGTCGCTCATGTCTTCCGCTTTCTTTTTCAAGGTTGTTGGTGAACATTCTGATGACATTAGAGAAGGATTCAAGAAATACCTGTCCATCTCTTCACCCTTGTGTGGTAGGGTTCTGACAACAGTTTCTGTCGTCTTCAACATCATAGAAAAGATAGAAAGCATTATATTTTCCAAACTTTAAAATAATATACATATAAAGGTTTTCAATATTCTCCTTCTGAAAGCCCAGCTTTCCTTTAATTGTTTATCCTCAACTATGACAAAGTATGGGAATTACAAGTGTAACAAGAAAATAAAGCTAACAGTAAATATAGGAAATCTAGTTTTCTTGACTTTTTTTTCAGTGAACTACGCTTTGCGTGTATCTGTCTGAGAGAGTAGCTGTTCTACTATGAAAAGATTGTTAGATGCACTTTTCATTCTTAATCTAAAAACAGTATCACACCCATTAAGGTGATTATTAATTTTACAAAGTGGAAAATGCCAAGTATTGGTGAGGGTGTGGAGAAATTGAAACCCACATGCATTGCTGGTACGAGTATAAAATGCCGCAGCTCCTGCAGAAGGTTTCGCTGTTCCTCAAAAAGCCACACACGGAATGACCTTAGGACCTAGCGCTCCCACTCCGAAGTGTGCGTCGAAACGGCAGACAGCAGGGACTTGGACAGACACTTGGGCAGCAGTGTTCACAGTTACATTACGCAACACAGCCCAAAGCTGGAAACGACCCAAGACCCATCGACAGATAAACACATAAACACAATGTGTAAACAATGGACTATTAGCCATAAACATAAGTAGAATTCTGATACATGCTACAACGTGAGTGAACCTTGAAAACATTACACTACGTGAAATAAACCAAAAGAAAATGCTGTATGATTCTCCATACACACAGTACCTAAAACGGGCAAACGCAGAGGCAGAAAGCAGAGGAGAGGTTACGGTGAGCTGGGAGGAGCGGAACACAGAGTGATGTCCTATTGCTTAATGGGGACAGAATTTCTACTTGGAATGATGAAAAAGTTCTTAAAATAGATACTAGGAATGGTTACACAGCACTGTGAATACTGACACAGCGCCAGTGAACTGTATACTTAATAATAACGAAAATGCTAAGTTTTATGTTATGTATACTTTACCATAATAAAATAAAAATCAAACTAAAACCTCCAAATATATGTCAGTGAGCACTCTGAAAATAAAATTAAGAAAAGAATTCCACTTACAATAGCATCAAAAAGAATAAAATGCTTAGAAATAAATTTAACAAAAGAAGTGCCAGACTTGTACACTGACAACTACAAACTGCCAGTCACAGAAATTGAAGAAGATCTAAATAAGTGGAAAGATCTCCCATATCCCATGCTCATGAACCATAAGCCTGCATATTGTTAAGATAGCAATACTCCCCAAATTAATATATATGGATTCAATCCCCTCCCTATCAAAATCCCAGCTGCCTTTTTCAAAGAAATTGACAAGTTGATCTAAAAATTCACAGGAAAATACCAGGAACCCAGACAGGCCAAAATAGTCCCGAAGAACAAAGTTGGAGAGCTCACACTTCCTAATTTCAAAACTTACAAAACTGAAGTGGCCAAGACAGTGTGGCCCTGGCATAAAGACAGACACACAGATAATGAACAGAATTCAGAGTCTAGAAATAAACTGTTCCACTTACAGTCATTTGATTTTTGACAAAGTTGGCAAGAGAATTTAATAGGAAAATCACCATCTTTTCAACAAATGGTGCTGGGAAAACTGTACATCTTAATTCAAAAGAATGGATTTGGGCCCCTACCTCACATCACATACAAAATTAACTCAAAATGGATCACAGACTTATATATAAGAAAACTGTAAAAATCTGCCCTGGCTGGTGTAGCTCAGTGGATCAAGTGCCAGCCTGTGAACCAAAGGGTCACCGTTTCGATTCCTAGTCAGGGCACATGCTTGGGTTGTGGGCCAGCTCCCCAGTGGGGGGCACACGAGAGACAGCCACATATTGATGATTCTCTCCCTCTCTTTCTCTAAAAACAAAAATAATGAAAAATAAATAATCTTTAAAAAAGAGAAAACTGTAAATATCTTAAAAGAAAACAAAAGTTATAAAACAAAACAAAATTTACAAAAGTAAATTTTCCAGATCCTGGATTAGACAGAGGCTGCTTCTATATAACACCAAAAGTACACATGACAAAAATAAATAAATAATTTGAACTTTATCAAAATTAAAAACTTCTGTGCTTCAAAATATACCAACAAGGAAATGTTGAAAAATACCCACAGGATGGGAAAAAATATTTGCAAATTATATATTTGATTAGAGACTTGCATGAAGAACATATAAAGAACACCTACAATTCAAAGATAAAAAGACAAATAACCTAATTAAAAAATGGTCAAATGATCTGAATAGACACATTTCCAAAGAAGTTACACAAATGGCCAACAGCACATAAAAAGATGCTCATCATCATTAGGAAAATGCAAACCGAAATTACAATGAGATACCACTTCATACTTACTAGGATGACTAAAATAAAAAGAGCAGAATATAAGTGTTGGTAAAGATGTAGAGAAACTGCAACACTAATACACTGCTGGTGGAACTATAATGGTGCAGTTTGGCAGTTCCTTAAAATGTTAAAAATAGAATTACCAGATGATCTTGCAATTCCACACCTTGGTATATGCCCAAGAGAAATGAAAACATACACCCATGCAGAACTTGTACATGAATGTCATAGCAGCATTATTCATAATAGCCTAGAAAATGGAAACAACCATGTGCATCCCGATGCTGTGATAATAAATGGATAAGCAAAATGTGGTGTCTATACAATGGGTATTAGTTACTTATAGGAGACTGTTCTGCGTGGTGTGGGCCCAGCTCTCACTTGGAAAGGGCAGCGGAAAGTGAGGTCTGGTACACAGGACCCACGCCCACGGATAGGTTCTCCTGTGGGGAATCAGGCCTGCATTGTACCTAGGCTGCTTTGAGACTTGCTTTTTGCTAAAACTTCCTCACCCTGAATTGAGGCAGCAAACATTTATTGCATATCTTTAAAGTAACTTCCTAAAATCTGTGCTAAACCTTCCAAGAATGAGTGTAACCAGTTCAACCACTTTTCCCTTTACATTTGCAAATATCCTTCCTTTTTGATGTAATTAGCAACATCCTCTCCTTTGTTTTCTGTAAAAGGTAACCACCTAAAGTGAACCTGTGCATAGTAAATGAGGACCATCCTCACTGTAATGTGCCCAGAAAAGCAATAAAAGCCTATCAAGGCAAGGTCAGGGTGCTCTTCTCTTCAGAGTGGCCGTGCCTTCCCTTTTCTTCCACAGGACTCGGTAGTCTGTGTGAATTTGTCTCGTCTCAGCCACAATGCCGAGGGCCGCATCAGTTACTCACAGAGAGGAATGAAGTCCTGATACATGCTACCACGTGGATGAATCTTGAAAACATTAGGCTAAGTTACAGAAGTCATACACAAAGGCCACCTGTGGTGTGATTCTATGCACATGAAATGGTCAGAATAGACACGTATAGGAAGACAGACTATGATGAGCAGTTATAGGGGCTGGGGAGAGGGAAGAATGGGGAGAGATTGGTAATGGGTATGGGGGTGATAAAAATGTTCTAAAATTCTTTTTGGGGTGATGAAATACTCGAAAATTAGATAGCGGTGATGGTTACACAGTTTTGTGAATGTACTAAAAATCATTGAACTGCACACTTTAAAAAGGTCAATTCTATATTATGTAAATTATATCTCACTAAAGCTATTAAGAAAACCAACAAAAATCCAACTATATGCATCACAGAAGTTCATGGGGTTTTTTTTTTTTTTAAGATTTTATTTATTTTCAGAGAGAGGAGAAGGGAGGGAGAAAGAACAATGTATGGTCGCCTCTCACATGGCCCTCACCGGGGACCTGGCCCGCAACCCAGGCATGTGCCCCGACTGGGAATCGAACCGGGACCCTCTGGTTCCCAGCCCGCGCTCAATCCACTGAGCTACACCAGCCAGGCCAGAAGTTCATGTTTTTTAACTTTTTAAAGTCAATTTGTCATTTCTAGAAAGGCCGGAACCTAATGAACAAATCAGTCATTGAACTTGGGGGGCGGACCAGGTAGTTAGTGAAGAATGGCCATCAGGCAGAGAAAAGATTTAAGATCATAGCCTAAGTTTCAAACAGCTTAGTGAGGGTTTCCTTGCTGTGACCAGCAACAGGTACATGGCTGTTCAATGACATGTGGAGAGGTAAGAAGAGGAAAGGTGGGGGCAGAGAGAGGAAAAAGTGCTAGATCTCCATCCCACAACATTAGCCAACTGACACATCTGTCTTCTGTCTCTCAAAGGTTTTAGAATCTAGATATTAGGAGATTCTTTCTCACCAACCTCCCCTGCCTTTGCATCCTGTTTGTACAGGGAAAGAGTGAGATGCAGAACTTGGAGAAGTTTCAAAGCACTCATTTATAAAAACAACACAAAATGACTGAGAAGGGAAAAATATATTTAAGATTCTGGGCTATTCTTAGGAATCTAGCAAATGAGGCTTTGGTACCTCCTGCTCCCAGTTCAGTGAGGTCCTCTCCTATTTCAAAGTTGCTAATATTCATTTTTGGGGTGAATGCTTACTGAATGCCAACATCATACGAAGCATTTACCAGTATTAAATGTGAACAAGACATGATGCCTGCTCTGGAGGATTCCCTGAGCAAGGCTGAGATCCCTGGCCGGGTCTGGCATGATGAATGAACTGCTGAATGAACAAGAAACACAAGCAGACAAATAATTGAGAGACTGTGGAAAAGAACAAATGTTTCAGTAGTCCGTGAAAGGAGGAAATCACACCATGCTCCCTTATCTGTTACTTATACCGTGACATGTGACGGGCAGTGGGGTAACAATAATTCATTCATTGATTTATTCAACATAGGCTTCCAATGGCAGGCATTAAAGCTACAGCAAAGAACAAGTCAAATGTGATAGCTCCCTTCATGAAACTTAGAGTTCTCCAGGGAACCAGTTCTTCCAAAAGGGTGGCAAGGCAGTCACCATCCCTCAGTTCTTCTTATGTAAGCCCATGGTTGACGTCTCAAAGATGGAAAGTGCAGCTTCCCCAAATGCAGGAATGAGTCTAAGTGGCTGAGAAATTCTTATCTTTACAGGTTAAAAAGCTTCATTTTCCATCTGAACATATAAAATAGTGTCAAAAATACAGAGTTGACTGATGCAAACAACTCCGATAATCCTAAGAGCTAAGTATAAAACTTGTCACATTCTGTGGACAAATGACTCTTGACAGGTTGTTTAAATGTCATGGTTAATTTTAATACATAATTTTTCATATGTCACTTACATTAGAGAATAAGTTCTTTTAATGCATTAGTAGAAAGTGAAAATTGCCCCGGCTGATGTAGCTCAGTGGATTGAGCACTGACATGTCACTGGTTCAATTCCCACTCGGGGCACATGCCTGGGTTGCGGGCCAAGTTCCCTGGTGTGGGGTGTGTGGCGTGCGAGAGTCAACCAAACATTGATATTTATCTCCCTTTCTTTCTCCCTCCTTTCCCCTCTGTCTAAATAAATAAATAAAACTTTTTTTTTAAAAGGTAATTCCTTAAAAAAAAAAAGAAAGTGAAAATTGTGGCTTTTGAAAGCACATTTTTATTAGGACATTACCCATCCAACAATGTAATCAAGGTCCACACATGTAAACTATTACTATTTATATAATTGACAATAGACCATTCAAGATACTGTGGTGCTCAATTACATGAGAGTCCATAAATCACATTTATTTTCTTTCTTCCTGTCTTTCCCTCCTACTCCCCTTCCAGCCCTCCCACTGTCTGGGCTGGCGCGTCAGAACTAATTACTGTTGCCACTTCCCTCTCTGAAGTCTTCGCTCGAGCCACCGGTAGAGCATTTACAACTCCTTGTCATATCTGTGCTTACGTGTCCATGTTCCCTATTAGATTATAAGGTCCACTCTCTTATCTTACAGGGCATGAGCTAAAGGGCCCAACATTTGTTGAGCTGAACGCAATCGACTGTTCCACATCACCTGAGCCGTTCACAAAACATAAATGTCAATAATTTGACAGTATTTGGAGAGAAGTATAAACCCACGGTGAAATCAATATCTATTTCTATTAAACATTACTGTCCTAAATGCCTCCACAGAGGCACAATGGGGGATCGATGCAAGGTTTGTCACTGAAAGTCACTTCTCAGTTTTCACCCCCTAAAAACATACTTGATGGTTTCTGACGGAAGAATGCAAGGATTTTCTGACAAACAGGAACGCAAGAGTAGGCATTTCACATGTAAAGATAATCAGTGACTTAAATCTCCGATATATCTTTAACGAATGGGTTTAAATAAGTCAGTGTTGGCTTGTAACTAACATTCCTAGTTTTGGTTTAATTCTGTAAGTGGGGAACAAAACAGACAAAAGTCAGAAAAGTCTATCCAGAAGTGGTCTTGACCCTCCAGCTAAAGCGAGTTTCCCAGCATCGAAGGCTCTAAAATAGACTTGGGATGGTCACTTGTCAGGGATATTGTGAGAAATACACAAACATTAGATCAAGAAATTCAACTGAATGCCCTTTAAAGTCCTTTCCATTCCTGACATTCTGAGATTCCTAAGTCATTAAACACAAACAGACTTATAAAATTCCTGTCTGAAGTAGACTAGTATAACAAAAAATATTTTTTGCCTAGGCAAAAATAAAAGCAAACATCATTTTTAGAGGAAAAAATGAATCATTTATTTTAATGATAACATTTAAAATAGGGATTAGAAACTTCAATAATCTCTATATGGAATTTAAAATAATGAAGACATAAGTACCCTTCAAACAATAAGCACCTACATGCCAGAGAAATTCTAGGTGCCCGAGACACTGAAGGATGTTAGTTTCCTATGACTGCTGTAACAAAATACACGTCTAATGGCTTCAAACAACACAAATGTATTATCTTTAAGTTTTGAAGGTCAGAAATCCAAAAGAGGCTTTATGGCTAAAATTAAGGTGGTGACAGAGCTCTGCTCCTTCTGGAGGTTCTAGGAGAGATTTGTTCCTTGCCTTTTCCAGCTTTTACAGGCTATCCACGCTCCTCGGCTCTAGGATGTATCACTTCAACCTCTGCTTCCATCGTCCTAGTTCCTCTACTTCCTCTGCCTCCCTATTTCCCTTATGAGGACACTTGTGATTGCACTGGGTCCACCTAGAAAATCCAGGATAATCTCCCCAGCTCAGGCCCTTAACTTTATCACATGTGCAAAGTCCCTTCTGCCATATAAGGAAACATGCAGAGATTCCGGGGGGACGATGACATGGACATCTGTACGGGGCCGTTATTCTACCTACTACAAGGGATGAATAAACAAAGAGATCCTGCTGACATAAGGTTATACTCCAGTGAATGAGCAGAAAAATAAATATATAAATATGTGATGTAATGTCAGGTAGTGACAAAGGTTATAAAGAAAAAGAAATCTGGGTAAGGCGTTATACTAAGACGTAGGTCCATCGAGGAAGCGTTTTTTAACGCAAGATAGAGAATAAGTTTTGGGCACGTTAAATTTGAGATGCCTATTTAGGCTTCAAGGGACGAAGTCATGAGTGCATTTGGAATTACACGATTTGAGATTTCAGTGGTGAGGTTGTGAAGAGTTATGAGAACATATGCATTAGTTTTTATAAAAGATACAAATGAATAGCCAGATGAAGAGGTACACAGGGCAAGGTCTGGAAAGGTCCCAAGTACAGGAGTTTCTGTTCTGTTGGAGTTGGGGTGCTCGGCAATACACAGCCACGGGTCTACGTCAAACAGGAGAGAGCTGCAAACACTTCAGAAGGCAGGAAGAGAAGGAGCAGGAAAAGTGGCCAGTGATTGTACGATAGGACGGGAAGTGGCCCAAGAGCCACGTGAGAAAAGTTTCAAGAAGAAGGAGTAATCACCAGGCCCAAGTACTACAGAAAGGCTGATTTAGATGAGCTTCACTGGGACCTTGGCATGAGTAGAATGGTGGGGACAAGAGCTTCATTGAAGTTAATTAGAAAAGTGGAAACTGAAGAAATGAGGACTGAATATAGGCATCTCTTTAGGGGGATTTGGCTATAAAGGGGAGCAGAGCATCAGAGGAGATAGAAACGGATGAGGGCTCAAATGAAGCTTCCCTTTTTAAGGGTGGGAAATACATTACAGACGCGCGCTGATGGGAACGAGAGAGTAGAAAGAGAACACTGACGTCACGAGACAGGGAGGTGATGGCTGCTACTGCAATAGGTAAGTGGGCAGGCCAGGCCCTGCCGAGTGCCCTGAAGCTCTGCGTAAATAAATGGAAGATGACATCAGTCAGTGTGGCTGTGTAGTCAAATTCAGTCATTTGGGCGTAGGCATAGCCTAGGCAGAGAAATAGATTTAACCAGGTTGAAGTTTTGTATTACAAGAGCAGAAGAAAGGGCAAAAGTATGGCTGTACTAATGATCTAGAGAATCTAAGCCACATAAAGGAGAGAGACACAGACCAAGGAGGTGGACAGAGAAAAGGCAGGAAGCTCAATGAATTGGAAGCCTTTCTGGGCTGATGAATTACCAAAATTGGAGGACTAGAGGAAGTGGTGCCCAAAGAGTGGGAGGCTTTACACTGAGTTTACCATCAGCATGAAGGATTCAGACAGTCACCAAGTTCATCTGAAAATCTTGACAGAGGGAGGATGTCTGTCTTTCAGAAGTGACTCAGAGTCTTGCTCTATCTTTGGGTCTTTCCTTGAGATCCAAAGCCAGTGTTAACCGGGAAGTGGATGGACCAATCAGGGAAACAGAAAAAAGAGCTATAGAGTCACCCATATCAGCCCATCACAGGCCCACAACACAGGATCAATCTCCAGTTCTAAAATTCTTAGGAACAAAAGGCTGTAGATCCTGAAGGAGAGAATCACAACTCTCCTGTCTGGTATATCGCTGCACTGTAAGAACATACTCATCCGATCAAGCCTGATTGATTTAAAAGTTTTCGAGGATAACATCTGAGAATGTCATGTGAAATTTGTGTCTCCCAAACTAAGTTTGCAGAACTAAGAAAGCCTTCTGTTTGTCCCTTGGGAGAAAACATGCATCTTTTTTTTTTTTTCAAAGAGAGAGCCTTTAGGCTTTAGGGGTAAGGTTTTGCAGAAAGCTTTGATTCTTCTTCAAACCAACTGGAAAGTTCATTTTTGTCAGAGACCTGAAAAACACACGCCTGTGCAGCTAGCAACAAGAATACCTAAATGATTAATTCAGTCCCCCTGGAAAAAGGGGACGGCATAAATCTACTGTCTGTCTTTGTCTTTAATCTTTATTCTTATCTCTCAGAAGCTTATTAATTTCGAAGCCATGAATGGGTAGGATACAAGGACAAACAAAATCTGTACAAAAATGCCTTTCTGTGTTTCACTTATTATTCAATTAAGCAAATATAAACTATAAATTCCTTAAAAGGAGATATGTCTCCTACTGCCCTATGCTGAGTCTACAATAGTGTACTGCATCAGACACATTTTAATTAGTGATAAAGTTCTCACCAGAATCACTGGGGGCTGAGTGGTAGATAGAGTAGGTAATCAGTGAAATAGAATTATTGTTGTCTCTTTTGTGTTAATATTAAATCAAAGATGTTAAGGTATATGTTATTCCCCATAGTCTAGACAAATATAACAACAACAAATGTCCTATAGATTCAAAAGGAAAAACAAGAGCCATTACTTCTTTCATGAATCCACTGTTACACTTCAAAGGGCTACAGAGTAGGGGGTTCATTCTTATTATCTCTCTAATATAGAATTCACCAGGAATAATGGATACAACACGCTGAAATGACTAGGGTGGAGATAAACCACTATTTATAGTTACACTTCACTCTTTGTTCAAAAAAGGTGTGTGTGTGTGTGAATCTAAATTCTGAGGCAGGTAATAATTTATATTATATACTGATGTATTTTTAAATAATATTTGTATTGAAGTAAGTATTACATCATGGGAAGAAATGAAAGTTCGGCTTGGAAAGCCACGTTTGGTTTGCTTTCACCCACACGTGTCTCCACAGGGCCATCTGCGTCCCTCTCGGCAAGCTGCCCCTTCTTTGCACGCATACCAGCAACCAAGTGAAATTAGTAACACAAGTGAAGAAAAGCAACCTCACTCCAACACTTACCATTCTGAATGGACCAGCAACCCTTTTTTATCTAATAACAACTGATTTAAGTTTCAACTATACTTTTAAAAATTCAGAAAAGGCATAAAGCATAATAAAGCAACCCACTCCCCGACCCTAAGATACGAAGTGCACCCGATGTCCTGATCGATGTCCTATTCTTCCCCTTGTAAAGGATACCACCACCTTAAACACGGTGCCTACCACCACGATCTACGTCCCTTTACTTCCATCACACAGTAGCTTACGACTTCACATAGAACAGTATTATATTAGATCCTTTTTTTTTCTGTTAATCAACACTTTTATACTTGTCTATAGTGATGCAGGTAATTCTTGTTAATTTATTTTCACTGTCAAATAGAACTCCATTGACTGACTATTCCATAACTTATGTAGCACTTCTCTTAAGTAGCACTGAATGCTACTGGTAAACATTCTTGTATCTCCCATATACAGATATGAGATTTTCCCTAGAGTGGGACAGCTGTTAAGTCATAGCTATACCTGACAGTGTCCAAAATGGTAGAACCAACTTGTTCTTCTATAAGTAGAAGAAAATCTCCTCTTTTCTCCAAAGTCAACAACATTTGATTGTTACACATTTTACATTTTCACAAAAGTATGGACAGGAAATGGCATCTCATGGTTTTAATTTCATTGTACATTTCCTTGATTTCAGGTAGCTTGAGCATATTTTATGTGTATATTGATATTTCTGTAAATCACCTGTTTAAATCTTTTGTCCACTTTTTAATTGGTCTATTTCTTTTTTCTAATTTATATTAAGAATTATTTACATATTCTGGATATCATTACTTTGTAATACATCTCCTACTCTATGGTTTGTCTTCACTTTTATTTTTCATTAACAGAAGTTTTTGTTTTAAAGGTAGTCAAATTTTTTAACTTTTTCTTTATTATTTATACATTTCACATTTTGTTTAAGCAACCTTGCTTTAAGAAAACATAAATATATTCTTTTAGAACTTCTAAAGTATTGTTTTTCTTATTTAAGTTTTTAACCCACCTGGTGTTGATTTTACTTTTGGGTAAAAGAAAGAACATAATTTTATTTTTCTCCATAGAGCTGGAATGTTGTCCAGCAAGTTTCTGAACAGTTCACTCAGTGACCCACACCCTCACGGGTCGGCAAAGCCAGGCCTCTCGCCCACTGGCCACCTACATCTGTGGGGGGCCACCTACTTCTGTGGGGGGGCCACCTACATCTGTGGGGGGCTACCTACTTCTATGGGGGGCCACCTACATCTGCGGGGGGCCACCTACATCTGTGGGGGCCACCTACTTCTGTGGGGGGCCATCTACATCTGTGGGGGGGGCCACCTACATCTGTGGGGCTGCTCACGTGCTCTCTGTTGGGAACTTTGTGCATCCCTGTGCCGCTCTCACATTTAGAGTTTAACATGTCCTCAAACTTCAAATTTTTAAAAAATTATCCTGGCTATTTTTGGCCTTTGCTCTTCCACATAAGCTTTAGAATTAACTCTTTAGTTTTGATTAAAATTCATTCTGGGATGTTACTGGAAATGCCTTGAATCCATAGATTTGGGAAAAACAAATATCTTTATAACATTGAGCTTCCCTATCTACAAAAATGGAACCCAAAACCATGATGCATTTAATAAATTTCATGTTTTCCTCACATGGAGGCCCCTCTAGTGTTCTCTGTCTCAATTTTAGTGTAAGCGCTTCCAAAGCAAAGACGCCGCCACCACTTCAGTGCCACAGCCAGGGAAATACACAGAAAGCCAATCAATCAACTAGTCAAATTATGTCTTCAAGTAACTATCCTTGCTCTTTTTGTGAAACAGAAAATTATCACAGAATCAGAAGTATTATGGTTAACATTTCTGAAAAAGTATTTCCTGGGCTTGCTTATTCTCTGAGATAAATAATGCCGTTCTTCCACCTTTCTTACAGCCCTTATTTTCTGTTGCTCAAAACTCTTCAAATGCCAAATTCAAATGAAGTAAGCTGAATGTTAAAAGTCACGAGATAATTCTTTTAAATTATACACACAAAGTAAATCGTGCTTTGCTTACATGAGTAAGATTTTAGCTTCCTTATTGTATTTGCTTTAATGATATGAAGAAGCTATTTTAAGGCAAATATTCAATCAATCATTTAACAAAGCTACATGCATGCATGCATGTTTTCATTCAGAAAACTAGCATGCTTTATGGGACATCTTTTAGAGAGCATATATATTTATTGTTCTAGTCACCATCTAGAATAATGTGAATATTCTAGTAAGATTAATGATAACTGTGATTATAATAGTAATGTCTATTCATAGCTACATACTGAGAACCACCCTTCTGTCTACTTATTATTCATCAAGTCATTCATAAAACAGAATGAAAGCTTTTTATCTGAACTCAGTATACACAGTGTACATTATATTCGTTGACTTTAATTTGCATTTTCAAAATAATGAAGTCTTTTCTCATCTTCCCCAAGTACATCTAATTTGCCACATTTAAGTCTCTATAAAAATTCAATTTTGCCTCTTAAGGCGATTATCAATTTTTCACTGCATTTCTGCTATTGTTCATGCCATCATATAATGTGGTGGTCATGTGAAAGGCGCATCAAGTCACACGACGTGAGTTTAATCCTATCTCTTGCTTGTATTAACTGTGTGCCTTGGACAAAGTACTTGCCTCTCTAAGTTTAATGTCCTCATCTATAAAATGAAGAAAATAATTCTAAGCTACATTACAAGGTTGTTGTTAGAGTGTAGGTAAAGTGTTCAATCTATAGTTTGCATTCAATTACGTATCACCATCAGTATCATCATATATTGTGTGTCCTACTCCAAGGCCACCAAAATATCAAGATGCTCTTCTAGATGCAGAAGCCAAAGCTTACCTTCTTTTGGACAGTTGACAACATGCTGAGCAACTCCTATGTGTAATGCACTCAAAGTAATTAATAAAATGTATTGAATTAGATATTTCTCTATTCATAATATTCCAAAAATTAAAAAAAATCTCCCCACCTATGTCTGATTTCTCTAATTAAATAATAAGCTATTTAAGGGCAAGTGGCAGTTCAATAAATAAATAAATCAGCCATATTAAATAAATGTTAACTAGTAAATGAATATGTATATGCTAACTACACATTTAAAATGAAAATAACTGTTGAACACATCCAAAACATGTTCCTGTTCTCAGGCACAAATAGTATACTATTTGATAGTGATACTATATTTTTCTTTCTTACATTTTTGTATGCAGAAAAGTATAGGTATTTTCCTCTTTATTTTGCCTATTAAAGAAACTCAGAAACCAAAGAATAAAAATAATGACCGTGCTTATAAAGATTGTTTTTTTAAACCAATTACCATGTGGAAAAATGGTCCAGGAGAAATAATATTCAAATACTACCATAAAATTCAACAGATACCGTGAGTCCAAGAGAATGAGAACCGGATTAATAGTTTTGTAAAAAGAGTAGTTAAGAATCATGGTAATTTATCTAAACACACACACAAGTAAGCAGGATGTTCTTAAAGAAGCATAACACTATGTCTGCTATGTACAGACAGTAGTGTAACCACTTAAAAAATTTTTTTTAATCCTCACAGGACATTTTTTCATTGCTATTAGAGAGAGAGGGAGGCAGAGACAAGAGAAACATTGATGTGAGAGAGAAACATCCATTGGTTGTCTCCATAGATGCCCCGACTGGGGACTGAACACACAACCTTTCAGTTTATGGGGCAATGCTCCAACCTACTGAGTCACACCATCTAGGGCTAAATGCAACCACTTTCATTTGCTTCATATTTCAATCGCACTATTCACCAAGTACCCAGCATTATTCAAATAAACAATCTTCCAAACCTGATGAAAGAGATGAGATTAATATAGATCATCTGTTTATCATAATCATTACTACATCTAAATGAGTTGCAGTTTACAGATCATCTCATGGAAACTCATGGCTTGATTGATCAATTAAAGATTCTCAAATCTTTATTTCTGGACTGGATGCTCTATACCCAAAGCCCTACCTCTTTCATATACAGGTAAACAGTGCCACTATTTTCTCAGAAGCCCCAAATTTGGGAGATATTTTAGACTTCTCTCTCTCTTCCCATGTCCAATCAGTAAATGGAACTTTTTACACTTTCTCTTCAGCGTCTCATGGACTGGTCTCCTCTGCATTTCCTACGCTACTGCTACTCTAGCTCAGGCACGCCTCACTTCTCTGTGGACCACTACTGCAGCTGCCTCCTGACTGTCCACGCCTCCAGTGTCACCTCCCTCTAACCCCTCCCCCCATCACATGTCCAGAGTAACTGCTCTGAAACTCAAATTTGCTTGTAGCTCTCGTGCCTAAAATCCTTCACTGCTTCTCCTAAAATTCTTAAGGTAAACCCAAACACCTTCAAATAGCATTCAAAGTCATTCATGATCCACCGTCCTCTCTTCCCTCCTGCCTCATCTCTTGCTAACCATCAATCCCACTCAATGCCGCGGTCAATCAGAAATGTTCAGGGCCCCCTGAACTCACCACCCCCTCTCAAGCTTTCTTGCCTTTGCCTGTGTTAAGCTCTGTCCTTGTTCTGCACATTATCAGGCATATTCTTAAAGAAGCAGCTTAAAGCTGCCCCTACTGGGCTGCTACTTCTGATCAAATTTCCTATACCCTGCCCTAATTTTCCTGTGCACATATACATGCACACACATGCACACTCCTTATTTAACTACTCCACCGATGCACTCCCATAGCAACTTACACATATATCACTATTATTGGGCTTCATCTTTCATCTGTATACATTTTACTTGCTTGCCATATAAAGATACTCAGCAAATGTACTGAATAAAAGAAATAATAACCTATTTTAGCACCTCTCCACCTCCACTCACCGTTCAATACATTTCATACTGGCTTACACCTGTATTAGTCCATCAAAAAAGCTCTTTAGCAGGTAACCAAAATCTTTGCTAAATTCATCATTTTTCCACCTTTCTCTTGGCTCTCAGCAATGTTGACTACTCCCATCCTCCCATCCTCTTGAAACACTCCTTTCTTGGTTGCTACGATACCATATTCTCTCCTCAGCCCAACCCCTGGGCTCCAGACCTTTTCTGGGTCCCTAGAGCATACCATGTCCCCTGGAAGACACAGTGTTTGCACACGCAGTCCCCCCTGCCTAGGGCCCCGAAGCGCTCCTCATCCTCTCACCTCAACTCCTACCGAGCCTTTAGGTCAACATTTCCCAAACTTCAGTGTGCACACAAAGCGCCCGGTGATCTTATTAAAATGCAGAGTCTGATTCAGTAGGTCTGAGGTAGCACCTGAGACTCTATACTTCTAATAAGCTCTCAGGTGATGTCCAAACAAACCGTTCATGGTCCACATTTTAAATAGCAAGGTTTTAGATCTCAGCTCAAATGTCTTTTTCAGAAAAAAAAACTTTCTCTAATTGCACCTCACCCACACTCCCAATTTAGTCAAATGCCCCAAATTCACTCTTACTGTACCATGTAAATCTCCATGATGGCTTCTGCTTACCATTATAACCTACACACACACTTCCCCCCAACCCCCTGCTCCTACCTAGTGCCCTGCACGTTCGTATTTGAGAAATGAATGAACAATGTCTGTTGAGCCAGCCCCTGACTTAGGCTGAATCACTTCCTTCCATGCGATAGCACAAGGTTCACCACCCTGTGCTCAGCTTCTACAGAAATTGAGTTCGTCTGTGGTTAGCACTCTGAGAGATGTTCTATTCCTGCCAGGACTCACTCATTTGGGATCTGTAGAATTATGGTCAGAGAAAAACTGATTCCATATGTACTGGCCTTTCTACGCTAACAAGCTGGTTGGCCAGAGCCTCCATGTGCAGCCCAGCAGCACTCCAGCTCCTCCTGTGCCAGGCAGATAAGAAGGGGAGGGGAAAGAGCAAATCCTAGCAGTTGTGTCTGATCCAAGTCTCCCACCCCGGTGTGAGAAATGGAACCAGGAGGGGTAGAGGCAAGTAAAAGACAAAGACTATCAGTATATTCTGATATTTTTCCATTCAAAATTTATTGCCAGAATTCTTGTAAAGTACATACTTCTATGTTTTGGAAAAGAATTTTGACTAACATACTGTAGGAAAAAATATATAAGTTAAGGGCTGGATACAACAGCTAAAACATTTGCAAGAAATAAAATTGTGCTGGGGAATATAATGGAACAAATTATTTGCTAAAAAAAACGCCATGTTTCAGGCAGCAGCAGCACCACTGTTGCCAAGAGCACTGCCTGGAACGAGAGCCAAAGCAAAAACTAAAACTAAACAAACATGAATCCATGAATGTCATTTTCCTTAACTAATAAATACATAAAAATAGAGCACACAGTAGCAGAACTAAAACTTAACACTTGACTAAAATATTAATAATATCTTGGAGAAAACTGTGCTAATAAGGAAAATGGGGGAGACGCATAGATGGAGAGCAGCAAGGCAGCTACGGGCTGTAGGGGGTGGCAGGATGGAGCAAAGAGGAAAAAGGACTCACGGACACAGACCACAGTGTGGTGACTGCGGGGGGAGGCGGTATAAGGAGGGTACACGGTAATGGAAAAAAGCACAATAAGATTTACAAAAAGAACACAGAACCTTCTAAAAGTACAAATCTTGGAGAGTACATTTTTTAGTTAAATTGAACTTTTCAACAGATTTTCCAAAGCACACAACTGTTTTCACTTTATCATAATATTTCCAGTTCTATTTAAAATAATGATTTTAATTTTTATATCCTGAAATATCATTAAATTATTATTACCCCCAACATGTATATTTCTGAATTTAGGATAACACGTACTCAGCACGGTACTTTGCCTAATGCCAGAAGTCATTTAAAATGAATTTATTTTGCAGATAATGTCGGCCTTCGAGAATGAGGGCACAGACTCACTTTACTGAACATGAAGCTTCAAAGAGAGTAAACTGCCCAAGCAAACGGTGAAGATGCTTGGAAGCCCCACCTAGGGGCCAGGTGCAGCACTGCAGCAGCGCTGCGTTCCATGACCACGCCCCCGGAGGAGCTGGGACTGAGTCGGGGGCTGTGGACGCGGAAGGACTGGATCCCCGGGGAATGTGGGAACTGTGATTTGAGGAATAATAATACCAAGACAGAAAGAAAGGTTGGAGGTGATAGCTTTGGGTTCTGCAAATAGACACATAGCCATACAATTGCCTCAAATCACCAGGAAAAAAAACCCCACCTAAATATTATGGGTTTGTTTTTGAACCTTTCCTACAACATTTATAGCCCAATAAATTGAGGATATCTACCAAAAAAAAAAAAAAAAAAAAAAAAGAAAGAAAAAAACACATAGCTCAGTTTAAAAATAAAAGCCAATGGAAAAATAGAACTCACTTTATAAAAATCACATGGTAACCAAATCTGATGGAAACTGATGTTATCATCTATTCCACAGAGAAAATAATGCCTACACACACAAGAACTAATAGCTACACCACCACCAAAGAAAACCTACGAACACATATTTCTCACTGCAAAGCATATCCTTTCTTCAAAACAAAAAACAAACAATGAAACTTAGTGACGGGGTGACACTGGAGGTCTACGGGGACAGTAAAATAAAGTAATAGCAAAGCCCTGCCAAGGTGGTAAATCCACTGTATCATTATGAAATAGATTTACAGACATGATAGATCAAGTAACTACTCCTACCGGGAAGCCAAGGCCCCACACTTCGGCTTGAACAACCGAGGACAAGCACACAACACAGCACACCTTCAGGACAAACAGTAAGAGACAAGTGTGTCTTAAAACAAAATTCTTTTTTGATGAGCATCCTAATACTAAGTGCCTTGGAGTGATGAACACACAATATAACATACAGGTGATATATGAAATTGTGCCCCTGAAACCTATACAATTTTATTAACCAATGCTACCCTAATAAATTCAATTAAAAAAAAAGAGATGAATTGGAAAAAAAAAGAATTTGTGCTTGCACAAATCTGGTACATGCCAAAGATTTGAGTAGTTGGCAAGTGGAAATAGGCAATACATAAAATGTTAAAGCAGCTTCTACAACCAACTCCAAGGGTGGGCTCTAGGGCCTATGTCCGCATAGGCCCCCACACTGGCACTGGCTAGAGCTGGAGGTTCTCAATACTTTTCTTTTTCTCTTTAGAGCAGAGATACTGATCAAGTCTTTTTGGTTACTATATTATATTATGGTGAAGAAATATTCACTTAGGCTAAGCCATGCTGATAACAAGGAAGCTAAAAAATAGCATTCAAAGTGACAAGGCATGTGATGTGGGTATCCAAAGTATTTGGGGAGCACTATGATGCAGGGGTACACAGTTCGGGCTCTGAACTTAGTCCAATCTGGGCCCTAATTTGCCTGTATCGCTTCCTACCTGGTGTGACTTTGGGCAAGTTACCTTACCTCTTTAAGGCTAATCAGTGGAGATAATGTATGTGCATCCTTAGTAAGGGGATAAAATGCTTAGTAGTATGTAAATAACGGTGGCTATTTTATGGGCATGCTCCTAAATTTGATTCAGTGAAACTTTTAAAGCAAATGCAAGATCATAAGGTGGCAATTCTCTTCAAATGATTTTATAAATCTAATGCAATGCCAATCAACATTCCATTATTTTTATAAAAGTGAAAAAATAATTCTAAAGTTCATGTGGTTAAATAATAGGCCAAAATAACCAAAAAACTTTTGAAGGAAAAATTATGTACTACATTTAAAAAAATAGTTTAAAGCTACAATAATTAACGAGGTATGATAATGGATCAAGAACAAACAGATTAATAAGACAGAAGAGAAAGTCTCTGAAACATATACAAGAACATAAGAATTTAATGTTTTCTGAAGGTAAATAAGAAAAAAAACAACACAAATTGAGACATTTTGTTAACCATAAATCTGTACCTTATAACTAAAATTAATTAATCTAAAATTTAAGATTTAACTGTCAAAAATAAAACTTTAGGAAGAGTATCTGGAGATACATTTGGAGGGTAGAGAGAGACTTTTTTGGCATAGACTCCAATGAAGTCATAAAATTAATTATATTTTTTCAAGAAATGAATGCAACTAAACTGATCAACAATCAGAAATAATTCAAGGGGAAATGACAAACAAGAAAAATATATTCGTAGCATATGGCAAAGTGTGTCAACTGTCTAAATTATAATGACAATTTAAAATGCAAATTTAAAATAAACAAAATAGAAAAATGAGCAGGGTATACAAATAGGCAATTCATAGAAATATAAACAGTAATCATAAGATAAAGTCAATGCTCACAAGTCACTGTGATAATAGGTAATAAATGTTAATTAGTTGAATTGTATATGTACACACATTACTTGGTACAACTTAAATTTTTATTTGTCAAAAAGTTTAAAGCTTACAAGTCCTAAAAAACAGAAATTAACTTGATATTTCTTGCTTATTACATTTTTGAAGGCTATTTAAAAATTAAATAATTAATAACTAAATAAATATAACAGTATATATGTTGTAATGTAGAAAAATAGGCATGCTCATATATTACTAGTAGGAGTCCAAACTTGTATACATGTTCTAGAGTGAATTTGCCTTAGAAAGCCTTTTTAAAAAAAAAGTTCCTATCCTTTAATTCAATAATTCCTCTTACAGAATATGTCTCTTGATTCCATATCCCCCCTTCAAAAGCCTGCTCTGGGATAGAGACCAGGGCTCTGCAGACTAGTGTTTTCTCTTGTCAGCTGGTTCTGTCACTAGATGGCACAGAGAGGAGACCGGAAACCAGGGGCACGGAAGGGACTTGCTCCCAGTTTGCTTGCTGTTCCTGTGTCAGCTGCTTCCCAGCCACAGCTTTTAACCTCCTCAGATACACTAGAACCAGCTGGCTGGTGCCCCGTGGCGGTTAGGGTCCAGCTCCATGAGGTCTGTTCTCTGAGCCCCAGTGGACAGAGGGCAGGGCCTCTTCCCTTAAGTTATAGGTTCTAATACCCACAACCTCATCCTGGGAGACTATACTTCAGCATGTTAACAGTGGTTTTCTCCTTATTAATTTTTCGACTGACTCAGTGTTGTTGGTGGAAATTAGGCTCTTCTACAGAATCACAAAGAAAGCATTCCAGGGATCCATGCACAGGAAACTGTGGTATGGCATGGTTTACTTGTGTGTAAATAGAAGCTACAACCTGAGTTTCCAATGTCCCATATTGTACAAACTGGGGTCCGACCGCATGACACCCTTATACACGACCCAGTGATCTGTGTTGAGGGAAACAGGTGTTTATTAACAGGGTTCCAACCTTGGGGGACTGAGAGCACTCCTGCTCTGAGCCCTTGTCTCCCATGAGACCCAGGAGTTCCCTTGCTCCCCAAAAGACTACAAGCCAAAAACCATGCCCAGAAGTTCCCCACTTCCTTATCTGTCCATCAGCTGGCCGGGCAAACAGATCTCCATCCTCTCTGGCATGTGCGCTTGTGGGTTTTCCCTCCTCTAGCAGCAGCTCTCTGCTTCACGATCTGCGGTGCATTCTTCTCTGTCTCCAAGTAGCGGTCCAGGAACTGTGTGCTGTACCTAGAGTCCCACAGACTGGAGCCCAGGGAGGCACATGTCCCAGCGTCGAACCCTGCCTCCAGGACTGGGCTCCCATCACCTGTGGGATCTAAGCCCCTAGGGGGCCTGGCATCTGTCTGGTCCCATGAGTGCTCCTACCCATGTGTGGAGCGAGGCCAGAGGCCCAGAATATACAAATGCCAAAAGCTCAGAGAGACAGGCTTGCATTGCGCCCCAAAGCAAGAGAGTGACTTCTCTGTTCCAAGTGTGCGAGCAAGCGAGAGAGAGAGAGAGCAAGCCTTTCTGCCATTAAGCCCCACTCCCTTTAAAAACACCCAAACACGAATGGCCTTGCCTCCCTCTGCCAAGTCAGACCAGTTTCAGAATGTGCCACTCAAAAGTATCATCGTTCAGAAACACAGAAGTCTGTAGCTCAGCATTCCTGGTCACAGTTCAGCTCCAAGCATCTCCAACAAGTCCATGAGCAACCTGCCTGAGCCCTCAGTGTCCATTTCTCTCCTCCAGAGCTGCCTTTACCCCAGCCATCAGCTCATCAGTGTGTCTGTGTGCTTGTCCAGGCAGGTCCCCCTAGTGCCACCAGCCGTCTTCTGTGTGGGAGGGACACTGAGGATGTGTCCAGACCACGAGGTCTCTGGGAACCCACCAAATCTCTGGACCTAAGGTTCCCTGTGAACGACTGGACTAGCTACGGCAAGGGCAAAAAGCCCACATATCCCCAGATCTCCAGATGTTCAGACCCTGTGTTTCTCTGCACACTGCATTCTAAAGGTTTGGCTCAGAAATTTCTGTCTGACATTTTTGTCAGCTCCCTAGTGTTTTTGACTCTCTTTTGGCTGCCATTTTTAGTAAGGGCAAAAGTTTC
This sequence comes from Micronycteris hirsuta, assembly GCA_004026765.1. Lineage (NCBI taxonomy): Eukaryota > Metazoa > Chordata > Mammalia > Chiroptera > Phyllostomidae > Micronycteris > Micronycteris hirsuta. Next base: position 48,982 of record PVJI01006880.1, on the reverse strand, counting down.
CCAGCCAGCTCAGGTGCACAGGCATCTGTTAGTCCAGGGTGGGGCATTTGGCCCCTATAGCTCATGCAGGTGCTGTATTTGCCCCCGCCTCCAGCTGTGTCACAGGCAACTCTGCAGGCCCAGGTTCTCACAGTCATGTTGTCTGTTTACAGTTTGCCCCTAGCAGCAACCTCCTTCCCAGCCCCTCCTTTCCTGACCCGCTGTTTTAATCTGCCTTTCTTATGCAAATGTGCTCTGAGCACTGTGCCTTTTGCTCCCTCTGCACCCTTTCCCACCCCCTGCCTTTTTGCTTTTGGTGGGGTTCCCATGTTTTCCAGGGACTTCTGCTCCAACCTATCCCATTACAATTTCTGTTCATTTTGCTATGAGAAGAGTCAACCATGTCTTTAGCGAGGCCAAGACAAAAACCAATGTCCAGTGTTTCTGCTTCATATTAAAGCTTAGTCCTTTTGGAGCCCACAGACATCTGCTAAACGGTCTCAGTCTCCACCCAGGTAGGTTTGAGGCAGGACATAGTGAGGAAGGAGGAAACTCTGGAGGTGCCCCAGAGCTAAGATAGAGGCTATCATACAGGACAGAGACCTTGTTCTAAGACCGGTTGGTTGTCCCTGCTTTCTGCAAAAGCACTGAATCATGGTGAATCATGAATGGTCCTGCACAGAAGATGCTACATGACCACTGCTTCATTATAATATCATTATAATAAATTAACATCGTGGGACCCGTTCCCTGGTGGCCAATCAAGAAAAATCATGGGAGACTACATTCGCAGTAGCTTTAAAGTAATATAACTACTTGTACATGTGCAATTTTCCCTCCAAAACTGGCCAGGAAATATCCATCTTGTAAGAATAGAATCCCTCAGCCCCTGAGGTCAATCTCTGCTCAGAGTTGGCCTGCTCCCATGTTCTATGGAGTGTACTATTGCTTAATAAATCTGCTCTCTCTCTTTCTGCTATAAACCCTCTGTGTGTTTGGTTCAATTCTTTGTCTGCGATCACCAAGAACCTGGTTAACTGTGCCCACCTGTGACAGTTCTGCTTGTTCTCGGCTGCTCGAGTGGCACAGTCCACGTGGCTGCCAACAATGCAGCTGCTTTGGCCACATGGCTATGAAGAGAGAACATGCACCACATGGGGTGAGCGAATTACCAGAAGGGCAAGAGAGAGAGTTTAGTAATTTTGGAGCCCATACCACCTGCTGCCGGCCCTCTAGCTGCCAGATGCACCTGGCTGTATGCTCCTGGGTGAGAGAGTAAAAGAGAGAGAGCTTCTTTGCTCCCCGGCTTATATTAGCCTGGGCTTCAGACAGACAAGGCTTTTTCAAAAGAACCAATCAACTTTCCAAATTTTTGTGTGCTTTGTATTGCTCCCCCCCACAGTTAGATGGACAGGCCCCTATAGTCCAGCGCTTCCTCCTGCACCCCCACTTCCCCAATACTCTGGCACCAGAGGGGCAAAGGGAGGAGTGTTAACCCCGCTGGCAGAGCAATACTATACTGGAATACTCATAATATTCCATCTGCTCATATACTATACTTTTATTTGACTAAATTCTCTGTCTTAAAGGACATTTGATTTGTGTCCATTTTTTGTTATTGTAAATGATGCTAGAATAAATATCCTTGAACAGAAGTCTTTGTCCATACGTCTTATTTCTTTAGAATAATTTAGAATCTTTAGGATGATCATTCAGTATCCAGCAGGAAGACTGAAACCATTTACAGTTACCTTAACAAAGAGAATTTAATGTAGGGAACCGGTTAAATGGGGTTGGAAGTTTGTAAAGAAAGTTTGTAAAGACTAAAAGGGCGATTGGAGGTACAAATAGTAAATTCATGAAGCAACTGCCTCTTTAGGTCTAAGGGGACAAAGAGGCTGGATTATTGAAAACTGGACAAGGCTCCTCACTGAGTTGAGATGGTTTGTTCACAGGAGAGAAAGGAATGTTCATTAAAAAGACATTCTGAAAAGGAAGAGGAAATGCCTGGCATTCTTTCTCCATGTCCCCTTCAGCTGAAAACAAACAACAAGTAATTCCTATGTGCTTTGGTAAAATAACCCAAACAAAAAGAATTTTGCCACCATAAACATCGAAACCTACCAAAATTCTGCAGAGATGTGGAAAGCAATTTTAAAAGTGCATGTGATATAGAAACTGGGTTTTGTAGTGGCCATGATTATCTCCAGCAAAGGAAAAAGAAAATATTGTAGGAATTAGGAAAAAATAAGAGGTCAAATTATACCGGAACATTCATTAATTGTAAAAGTCAATTCAAGTTCATTTGAATTTTTAAATGATAGGGGTTGGTGGAATTTAAGCAACAGAGCTGCATGTATTCTTGACTGTGCACACAGTATGCTAGCTTCTATTGATGCCTGACTATCTTAGAAAGTAAAAGCAAAGAAGTTGAAAACGACATAAAGAACTAGGCAAGGACCAACACTAGGCCTTAATAGCCAGTTCACTCAGATGATGAGGTTTTTAATCTCTCTGAAGCTTTAATGTATTTTACATAACCTGACTTCATGAAGTACAAAGAACTGACTGAAAAATTCACTTTGGCAGACTTTCTGCCTACTTTCACCAAATCATTAGCTGGCAAGTAGTGAAATACAGCATAGGCAATTTAGCTCCACTGTAGAAGCAGCACCAAATAACTCTAATCGATATGGGTATAGACGTATAGAACAACTGAGAGCTAAATTCACTATTTTCCACAAAACTCCAAAAGAAAGACCCACAAATGGCATTTAGCTCCATAGTTAACCGTTCTGTAGGTCAGCAGGAAGCTCATTATGAGCTGACAGTCCAGGAGACAGCAGTTTTCAGAGTGCTCCCGAAGTAATTTCCTGTGTGAAAAGCTCACTGCTGTTCTTGCATTCCTCAGGGCGCATTTCTTATCATCCCAGAGGATGTTGCTCTTCCCCAGGAAGAGGAAGGAACCAGTTGTTACTAGATGTGTGGGCTGAGAGCTGTCAGGCATTTTCGGCATGCCTGTCTCAGCTGTGGGAACTCGGGATGAGGCTTAGATTCCCCGTCCTGGGACCGTCGGTAGATATCACTGCAGCAGTTGGGGGTCACAGTTTAGAAATACAGTATCTCAGGAAGTTGGAAGGCAGAAATAATACCTGGAACGTCAACACTGCCAGTATCCAGAAATGTGCTAATTTTCTTAATTCTAAAAAGTATTTACTCTGTTGTTTCAGTTTAGAATTTCTAAAAGTATTTTAGAAATTCTAAAAAGTATTTACTCTGTTGGGCTCCCAGATAGCATGTTTTATAAAATCCTTTTGTAGAGTCTCTCTCTCTCCCTCTCTCTCTCACACACACACACACATACATACATTTAACTATCTACCTACCTATCTACTTAATTATACACACACATATACATACTTCACACAGAAAAGTTTTAGTGGAGGGTGAGCAAAGTTTTGCAGGTCATTAAGAAACAAAAGACTAAGAAAGAACTTTTGACCTTCCCCTTTACCTGCCTAAAGGAATTCAGAAAGAAAAACCTGCTTAAAGGAAGGGAACATCACACACCTCAGCATCATAATATAAACTAAACGTGGCAGGCAGGGAGAAGTCCAGCAAAGCCTGTGTGCTGAACTTCCCACTCTGCTGCACTGTCTCTAGGTGGCGCAGCAAGAGTTTGTTGACCACGGGTTTGTTCTTTCTCCTCTACCTGTGAGTTACTCGCTCTCTCTTTAAAACCCCAGGCCCCGCCTCCTTCTCCTGTTTCCAGAATGGCAGATAAACCTCAATAGCCCAATGCATCCTTGGGTCTCATATTCTCATAGCACCCCACATGTGCATCTACAGTAAATTTTGGACATTTTCTCCTGCTAATCTGTCTCATGTTAATTTGATTATTAACCCAGCTAGAGGCACTTAGAAGGTGGGAGGGAAATTATTTTTGCGCCCCCAAAAGTCCTAAATCACTTTCGTCAACAGGTATAAGGACTAGTTTTACTACATAAAGTATTACTTAAAAGCTTATTTAAAGTATTTTTTTAAAGGGTTATTTTAAAAGCTTTAATTAGTTTAAATTTTTTAGTTAAAAAAAAAAACAACACTCATTAATGTAAGCTTTCTTTCCCTGTGATCTTGAAATGAGAAGGAATGAAGCTCAAATTAGTAAAATTTTCAGTTTGGCTAAATCAAACATGGAACTTAGTGATTATTATGATTTTTATTAAAAAGTGCATGTTATAAAGGTTTTCAGGAACCACTATAGAGAACACATGTACAGAACCAAATGGAGGCAGGGGAAGAAGGTAGGTTTGGAGGGAGTGGGGGGAGGGGAAGGGAGAGGATGCAGACAACTGTAATTGAACAACAATAAAGTAACATTTTAAAAAAAGTGCATTTTATTTGGAGGAAGTAAGAAAGCCTCTAACCCACACTATTAACCTCTTTTTACTATCTTAGTAAATTTTATAGATTTCCAGATCTTCATTTCCAAACAAAACAAAAAAACCCCAAAACCAAAACAAACAAAAAATATCCCATATTCCTTTAACAAACTAAAAAGTTTTAGTTTTTTTAAAAAACTTACAACCCCAAAACATTTTTTAAAGGTCAGCCATCACATTCACAACTGTTGGGACTTTTCATAACACAAAGTTCCCGATGTACTTCAAAAGCAAGGATAGAACTAATTTGGAAATAGTCTCTTCCCATCTCTAGCATTACTATTTTCTCTCCTATCTCTAAAATAACATATCTAAAAACATGTGTTCTATTTTCTGTTGTTTAAATGGTAAGAAATCTGTGAAAATGTTTTTCATCCTTTACTCCTGTTAATTATCATGCATCTCTTACTTTTAAAATGTCTCTGACAATTTAATTCCCTTATTTCTTACAATTTCAAAGGGCAATGATATGTCAAACACAGAAACTTAGTTACCACGGCCGAGAGCCTTTTTAAAAGAAAGGGTTTATTAAGCCACAATGGACCAGGTCCTGGGACCTGAAATCTAAACCACCAGCAGTAGCTCTGGGTGGATCGGCTACGTTTCCACTGCCCTGGAGTTGAGGAGCGCTTTTTTACATCATGTTTGGGGATGGAAGATACGAGTTGTTTTGAAAGAATTTATATTGGCTACAGATAAGGGGATAGGGATAAGGAGAGGCGGTGGTTCAGGGGCAGGTGCAGAGTCCCTGAGGAAGCAGTGTTTGTTTCTTTGGACTGGTTGGTTGTAGGCAACAGTCCGGGAAGTTCACGTGGAAGTAAGAAGCTGAGGCTCCTGGGGTTCGGCTGTGCCTGGCTATTTTTTTTTTTTAAGATAATTGTGGAAATAGCCACCTGGAAGTTAATTAAAAATTCCGACGTCCACTCAGGAATGTGAGCAGTGTCTGTCGCTGGCCCCAGGTATAAAAGGCAAACCGCTTAACTGCTCTGTCTCTTTCTCTCACGCTCTGGTCACCACAATTTAGAATCTCAGAATTTTTTTTTCTTGTCAGTTTTAAAATTATTTCCCAACTATGATAAGAATTCTCTTTACTACTACTAAGCATTTTAGAGGGACACTTAACTTTTTGAGTCACTGGATAAAAAATTACTGTATCTGATCACTTGACATAAGAGTCTTTTAATGAAAGGAGGGTAAGTTGTGGAAGGCACTAGCCAGTGAGTTCAGAGACAGATTCTGCAAACACCTTTGTTCATTCCCTTTCAGATGCTTAGATCAGGGGTGGGAGGCAGCACTGAACCAATGCTTACAGACAAAAATGTTTCCTAAAGCTTAGTAAACAACAAAGTTACACACAAACATACCTTGCTTCAGAAATCATATGCACTAAACTTACAAGTCAAATGCCACCTTTAACGGCCGCAAACTTTAGAAATTTATCAAAGAACCTCACCTATCTCCAAATTTAGAGGCTGTTATATGCAAATCAAGGAATGTTAGCATACAGATAAGTAATGAAAGCTGAAATTTTGTACAACATGATTTTTATTGATTTTCCTGGAAAAGGAAATCTGGGGACAATCAATTGCATATTGCTATCTTATACTTTCAAATTTATAAATTTTAGTTTTAAGCCATTTAGGTTAGCATACACTATGTTCTTTCAAGTAACTCCTTCCAAATCTTTGCTTATATAAGCACTTAGGAACTGGAATAACTGAACTAGTTACGCAATGTTGTTTAGCAACCAGGACAAACGGTTGCCACAACATCCAAGGAGATATTCTCTTTATCTGCAAGTTTACTCTTTATATGTCCACATATTTTGTCAACATATTAGTATTTCTCAGATAGCTTATTCCACATGACAACTTCCATGAAAGTTTATAACCTTTTTCTTCCTAAAAGTAGGCTCATGCAAAAACCTTTCCAGAAGCAAAATGAATACACTTGCTGAGAAACATCAATCTAAATGACATCTAAGAAGGAGTGTGCTTTGTCACTGCACTTCCCCAAAGTCACAGCACCAGCAGAGGGTCTCCTGCATTGATTCTGCCGGATCACTTTACTCATTCTAGAAAAGGTGATAGAAAACACCACAATTCTTTTTCTCTCAGCAACCCCACTGGCAAAACAATGCAAAGCCAGGAGATTAGGCCATCCCAAGATTGCTCAGGGCTATACCTTACTGTCTGTCCCTGGGGAAAGAACACAGGGAATCCCCACAGCTGACAGCCTATCAGGAAATCCTCTTGGCTCTGCCTTCAAAATACATCCAGAATCCCATAGCTTATCATTACGTCCTCTGCTGGCTCCCGGGTCACGAAACCATCATCTCCTGTTGGATTGTTTCACTAGCTTTCTAATTCATCTTCTTGTTCCCCCTTCCACCACCTTCCCTAGCCCACCCAATTCTTAACACAGTAAGCAGCCAAAGTGAATCCATTAAAACAGGTCAGATCATGTCCCTCCTCTGAAGGAAACCCTCCTCAACTCCTATCTCACCATCCATATGGCCTTCCAGCATTGCTCCCACTTGCCGGCTCTTTCCAGATCTCACATGACTTGTTCCCTTCATTTCTTCAGGTCTTTACACAAACGTCACCAGTAACGTGACTCCCGTCCTGGCCATCCTATCTAAATGACACCCCTCTTCCTATCTGCCGGCCTGCAGTGCTTCTTCACGTTTGCACTTTTTTGTCTACTACACTATATAGTCTATTTTTAAAATTTGTGAATTCCTTGCCTTTGATGACAAAACCCTGGTCTCACTGTAACTGAATAAATGAAAACAGTACAAGATTCAATGGAATTTTGACCTAATTTTTTATGAAATCAGTATATAAGTGACAACATAATGAGAATAAAGATTCAAAAATTTGAGATCAATGTTATTAAATATGGCTATAAGACAGCCAATATGTACCCTTATAGAAACACTATTTTACAACAACCCTTTAAAAATGCATATTGGGAACAGCTTACTTTGATCTCAAAGTATTATATCCAATTTCCTGCCTGGTGTTAGAGACACAAGTGCAAGCCACGAAGACACCGACTCTCATACCGAGTGAGATCCTTTCTGCTGTGCAGTAAGAAGGCGTCAGCGCCCGGATACCAGACCAGCATGCTCAGAAACCCTCCAGCACAGGACAGTGACTCCAGCCGAGTCGAAATAGAAGGCAGCTATCTCCTACACCATAACAAATCTGCTTTTATCCTAAGGAATTTGACAAATTAAGGTTTAAAGAGTAATCTTTTTATGCCTCATCTTGCTAAAATAATTTTCTAAGGAAATTTTCTTCCCGTTTACAAAAAACAAATAAATCCTCAAATAAACTAACCACAATAACAAAAACCAAACTCACCTTTAAATACTGATTTTCCTGAATTCCAGTATTTCTCTGAGTTTTTAAATTATAATCACAGGCAAAGCTCACGGTGCATATTTAATGCAGTGGGGCTTCACGTCAGACTAGAAACAGATCTCCTTCACAGCTACGTCTGATTTGTTGTGCAGAAGCAAAGGGGAGACAGCCAAGGTACAGAAGAGACCACAGATTAAGAATTACCAGCAGGTTAACAGGAAGACAAGCTGATAAAAGTGATTTCACTTTTGTTTTCTAACCAATTATCTATCAATGAACTAAAAAGATTATGTATACATACTAAAGAGACAACCTACTGAATGAAAGTAGATATTTGCAAAAGGCCCTGACTGATGTGGCTCAGTGGATTGAGCACCTGCCTATGAACCAAAGGGTTGCTGGTTCGATTCCTGGTCAGGGTATATGCCTGGGTAGTGGGCAGGTCCCTAGGAAGGGGCTCATGAGAGGCAACCACACAGTGATGTCTCTCTCCCTCTCTTTCTCCCTCCCTTCCCCTCTGTCTAAAAATAAATAAATATTTTAAAAATTATTTGCAAATGAGATATTCAATAAGGGGTTAGTATCCAAAATATAAAGAACTCACACAACACCAATAAATAAGAAATAAATAAATGAATGAATAATAAATAAATCCAATTTTAAAATGGACAGAGGACCTGAAAAACATTTCTCCCAAGAGGAGATACAGATGAACAATTGACATGAAAAGATGCTTAACAGTACTAATCATTAAGGAAATACAAATTAAAGCCACAATGAGATACCACCTCACACATGTAAGAAAATATATTGCTAAATCAACAAACAGCAAGTGCTGGTAAGGACGTGGAGAAAAGGGAAACCTGAGGGACTGTAAATTAGTGTGGTCACTGTGGAAAACAGTGTGGAGGCTCCTGAAAGTACTAAAAGTAGAGCTGCCATCCAATTCAGCAGTTTCACTTCTGGGTATTTATCCAAAGGAAACACAAACTCTAGTGTACCCCCATGTTTACTCTAGCATTACTAGTAATAGCCAAAACATAGAAGCAACAAAGATGTCCATCAACAGGTGAGTTAATAAGTAAGATTTGGTACACACACACACAAATATTATTCAGCAATGAAAAAGAATAAAATCTTGCCATTGTGACAACATGGGTGGACCTAGAGGGTATTATGCTAAGTAAAATGTCAGATGAAGAAAGACAAATACTGTACATGGTATCACTTATATTTGGAATCTAAACAAAACAAAATAAGTAAATAAACAAAAGAAAACAGAAACAGACTCACAGATATAGAGAACAAGCTGATGGTTGCCAAAGGGGAGGAGGTAGGAGGGATGGAAAAGAAAAAAGAAAAAAAAATGTAAGAAGTAAAAAATAAAAGAAAAAAATTTCTTCCTCCCTTCCTCTAGAGCCGTTCTTCTCAAGATTTTATTTATTTTTAGAGAGAGAGGAAGGGAGGGAAAAAGAGAGAGTGACATTGATGCGATGGAGAAACATCAATAAGTTGCCTCTTACATGCACCCTGACCAAGGACACAACCCAAAACCTGGGGACAGAGCCCACAACCCAGGCATATGTCCTGACTGGGAACTGAACCAGCAACCTTTTGTTTTCCAGGAGATTCCAACTAACTGAGCCATAGTGGTCAGAGCTAAAGACATTCCTTTTTAAAAAAAACTATCCCCAAATTTTCCCCCTTTGCCCCCTGACTCAGCACCCCATACTCCCTCAAGGCAATCCCCCCACCATTGTTCATGTCCATGGGTCATGCGTATAGGTTCTCTGGCTACTCCATTTCCTATACTGTACTTTACATCCCCACGGCTATTCTGTAACTACCTATTTGTATTTCAAATCCCCTCACCTCTTCACCACTCTCCCCCTGGCCCCTCCCATCTGGCAACCTTCCAGTAACTAACTTCTTTTCTCTTGCTTTTAAGAGTCTTATCTTTAATCTTTGGCCTTCTAATAATGACGTGTTTTGAAGTGGGCCTCTTTGCACCCATCATAATTGGGACTCTGCACTTCTTGGACTTGCATGTCTATTTCCTTCACCAAATTAGGCAAGTTTTCTTTCACTGGCAAGGTTTTCCAGATAGATTTCCAATTTCTTGCTCTTTCTCTTCTACTTCTGGCACCCCTATGACGCAAATATTGGACGTCTTAAAGTTGTCCCACAGGCTGTTCATACTATCCTCATTTTTCTGGATTCTTTTTTCTTCTTATTCTGCATGGTTGTTTTTTGTTTCCTTGTGTTCCAAATCATTGATTTTATTTTCAGCTTCATCCACTCTACTGTTGTTTCCCTGTAAATTGTTCTTTATTCTAATTAGTGTATCCTTCATTTCTGATGGGGTCTTTCTTATGCTGTTGAGGTCCTCACTAAGTTCCTTGACCACCCTTATAAAGTGTTCTGAACTCTGCATCTGATAGATTGCTTATTTCCATTTTGTTTAGCCCTTTATCTGGAGTTCTGATCTGTTCTTTCATTTGGGCCATGTTTCTTTGTCTCCTCATTTTGGTAGCCTCCTCTGTTTGTTTCTATGTATCAGGTAGAGCTTCTGTGACTCTGGGTCTTGGTAGCATGGCCTAATGTAGTAGATGTCCTGTATCACCCAAGCTGGACACTCCAGACATGCCCTTTGTGTGAGCTGAATACATCTTCCTCTTGTAGTTGAGCTTTGGTTGCTGTTGGCAGATTAGTGGGAGGGATTTATGCAGGCCAGTAAGTTGCAAGGATTGGCTATGACCACTTACCACTAGCTTCCACCCTCCACGGAGGATGAGCTGTGCACAGTGGTGGTGCTCCGACGTGGTCTGTGGCTGTGCACTGGGTATGCAACACTGGAGATTCCTGGGTGTTGAAGGCCAAGGTCAGCCCCCACCAGTGTTCTGCCCAGGGCCACACTGCATGACCTATAAAGCTGTCTGAGACAGCGGCTACTTGTGCTGGGCTTGGAGGTTCCCAGGTGAAAACAAGCTGTGAACCTAAGCTGGCTGCTTCTAGTGCCAGGCCTTGAGTCACTTAGCAAGAGCTACAAGGGTTAGGGGCTCACTGAGGCAGCTGTTGCTTGTTTGAGAGTATTTAGGAAGTTTGTGAAGCATGAACCAGGACCAATCATTTGTATGGAAAAGCCACTCTTAACAGCATGGGCTGGTTTTTAATTTGGGTGGGATGGAGCCTTAGGTGATCTCCAAGGCTGGGCAAACATTTTTAGCCAGGCTGATGGAGTCTCGGATATAGCCAATTCTGCCAATTCTGTGGCTCTGTGGGAGGAGGGTTCAGAAAAGGGACAATGGCCTCTGCCTGCTTTTCTGTTTGGGATAAAGCTGTTCCCCATTTCTCACCTTGATGCCAGACCCTTCAGTTCTTCCTTGTATACTACCGGTGACTTTCAAGCTGCTACCCTGGTACTGGAGCTCAGAGGGAGTGAGTCTGAATAAGTCTGTGTGTGAGTTCTTTAAGAGGAACTGCTTGGGACTCCAGAAGTTTCTTCCACTGACTCAATCCCCGCTGGTTTTTGTAGTCAAAAGTTATGGGAACTTATCATCCTGGCAATGGAACCCTGGGCTGGGGGCCTGGTGTTGGACTGAGATTCCTCACTCCCAAGATATCCCTCCCAAATTTTTATCCACCACACATGGATATGGGACCAGCCCCTTCTGCATCTCTGTCCCTCTTACCAGTCTGGATGGATATGGTCTCTTTAATTCTGTCAGACTTCCATTCAACTCGATTTCTGACAGTTCTGAGTGATGGCTGTCTTACAGTGTAGTTGTAGTTTCGATGTGGTTGCGTGAGGAGGTGAGCTGTGTTTACCTATGCCTCCACCTTGACTGGAATTCTAAAGAGAGTCTTTATAAAAGTCTAAATGCTTTATGAGCATCTACTCCTTCAGAAAATGCCCTAGTAAAATATGTAAAATCAGGAGTCTATATACCTTGCCTGGAGGCAGTGATCTTACAGGTTATAAAAGAATCTACCTAAATAGGACTTCATAAGCCTAATCCCAAACTAGTTTATAGCAAACAAATTTTTGTCTTCCTGTGCTTTCCTGTTTTTTTTTTTTTAATTTTTACGTAGACCAAGCACACAATTCTATGTAACAGTGGAGTCTTCCTTTTAATGCTTATGTATTGGGTTGAACCATGGGAAATCCTGATCTTAGACCATTTTACCTAAAAAATGGTAATTTTATATAACTTAACTTAATATTATCCTTATATGGGTAATAATTATGCTCTTCAGTCTTATTATTGTGTTTTATATCACAACCACAAACCTGTCATGAGTTTATTATACAGAATTGTCCTCTCGAAGTCCCATATACACTATATTCCTGAGTTAGCGTCCAATAACATAGACTAGCTGCCTCTGGCACCGCTGGATTACCATCCAAGGCTGGACACCCTGCTATCAATTGCTAGGTGACAGCCACCTCCGTAGCACACAGCCTGTCGAGAACATCTGGACACCTCAGGTCATGAAGCTTTGCAAAGCTTGAAGGGTACTGGGCAGGAAGAGTGAGTCACAAAGTGAGGGCCCAAGGTATTTGAAGATGTGTGGTATCTCCTAGGTCAGGAACACCCAATTTTAACCTACGACTACCTCCTAAGAAGGCAGCACATCTCAAAACCACCTGGTTTTTGCTCTTCTCACTACAAGGGCCAAACCCGACTCTCCACAATTTGTGAACTTGAGCAGCATGCCCTTCTGTAGTGACACGGTCACAGCAGTGTCACCATAGACCATGCACTCCTCTTGTTCATCCTCAGGACCAGCTGCACTGACTAGCAGGACTGACGGCAACAATGACCTGCCTTGAGAAGGTTAACGGATTCAAATTGAAAGGCTGACACTCTTAATTTTTGAAGATGTTGGATGTGCTGAGTAAATAAATTGCCTGTACAGAATTTTTACAAACAAAAATGCAAGTATAAGAAATGCCTTTTTGAATTGCCTGCATAATCCACCAGGAAGGATTAACAAAGGGAAAAGACTGCTTTTAAGGAGAAGACCACAAGTACGTTTAACACATCTGACAGGAAGTGAACAAAGAAGAAAATCTGTTCTGTGGCAGCAAGTGACATGTCACCTGGGTGGCACTGAGAGAAGAAACAGTGAACGTGGATTAGACTGAGTTCCAGGTCCTCGAAGTGAAGTGAAGGCTTTTCTGGAAATTGTGCTGCTCCCCCTTGTGGCTATTTAGCCACATTGTAAATATGACCTTGTACAAGGTTTTCTCTATGCAAAAATGTTAGGCTATTTAGCTCACTTTCACCTCGTGTCCCACACACTTTTTAAGAAAAATGGATTGTGACCGAAAATTAAATGCCACTTAAATGTTAAAGAAAACTTACTGTGGCAGAATCAAAAGAAAGGACGTCCACAACAGGGGGCGCAGAGGTCTGCATGTCCATCACCTCGAGTTTTGGATTAATCTGTATATACACATAAGGAAAGTTAAAATTAGAGTTTTATACCATAAGAAGCTGGATGCCATTTGTAAAGCTTAGAGGGTATTTTCTAATATATTCTAAAGTTAAAATATATTGGTATATTTATTAACATGAATGTAAAAATTTTCAACAAAATTAGCCTACCAAATCTATCAAAGTATAAGGCCAAATTAAATTTATTTTGGAAATAAAAAGTTTTACATTAGAAAAGTCAATATAATTCACCTATAAGGGCATTTTAAAAACAAAATAAAATGACCCACCTCAAAAGATGCAGAAAAAAGTCCTAGCCAGTTTATTAACACAAGAAAAAAAAAAGGTATTAAGATGTAAGAATTGGAACAAAAGAAATGAAATTGTTATTACATTTAATATAACTTTCTATGGAGAAACCCTCAAAGCATCTACGGTTACATCACTGGAGCTAATATGAGTTTACTAACTTGAAACTCAAAATACAAAATCAATTGAATATGTCTGTACTTCAAGACAGTTAGAAATGTAAATTTTAAAAACCTATCATTTACAATACCATAAACAATTTAAATGCATCAGAATACAAGGATGAGTATGACCTGTATAGGACAAAAGAGTAAAACTCATGTAAAGATGCTAAATAAAAACTGTAATGTAAGGAGCTTAGATGCAGAGCCCTGTATATGTGGAAAATAAATATAAAAGGAAAATAGTACCTCAAACGAAGGAAAAGTAAAGATGGTTTGTTTATAGTTGAGAAAACTGGACCACTCTATGGATCCCTGACTAATACACTACATTCAAAGGTGGAGAGCAGACAAACTAGAAACCGAAATGTTATGTCAAAATTATAAAGTTAATAAAGATAAATGTATAAAAACATCTTTGTGACCCAGGTTCGAGGACATCTTAAAAGCTTCAAATGCAAAACCATAAGGAAACATGTATTTGATTCTATCAAAATAAGAATTTCTGTTTAACAATGAACACCATGAAGTTAACGATCAGATTATGGAATAGAAGGAGGTAGTATGATACCTAAAACTTAAAAAGGACAGATATCTAAAATGCACAAGAAAACCCTACAAATCAACGTGAAAAATAAATCCCAAGAAAAAAGGTGTAGAAAATCTGACAGTTAATCAGCATATAAAGAGATTTTCAGAAACATTAGTAATTAGAAAAGATTATAGAGCAAAATACTATCTCACACATATTAAATTGCAAAAAGTAGAAAGCTCAATGATGCCAACATTGTTTATATCAGCATTGTTTATAATGGCAAAATAAATAAATAATTAACTAAAACTCACACCCAGAACTCAAATATTTATCAACAGTAGGGTAGATACATAAACTGCAGGAGTTACTACTGTGGTGAATTCATTGGGACCCCATCTGACAGTGAAAAGAATGAGTACGACTCTGTGCAACAGCACACGAATGCACGAATTCAGAGTGCAAATATGTGAATCCTACGACTTTAATGTTAAATGAAAAAGCCAGTTACAGAAAAATATATTCAGTATGATTTCATTTATACAAAGTTTAAAGCCATCAAAAACTAAATAATATCTAATTATAGATTCAAACATATATTTTTTAAAGATTTTATTTATTTATTTTTAGAGAGGGGAAGGGAGGAAGTAAGAGGGGGCGTGAAACATCAATGTGTGATTGCCTCTAGCGCACCCCTTACTGGGGACCTGGCCTGAAACCCAGGCATGTGCCCTGACTGGGAATCAAACCAACAACACTTTGGTTTGCAGGCCTGTGCTTAACCCACTGAGCTACACCAGCCAGGGCTGTATATAGTAAATGTTTTTTTTTAATGCAAAGGAATAATTAACTAGAGTGGCAAGTATTTCTGGGAGGCTATTTCTGAATTCAAGACAAAAAAAAAAAAAGAATAAATCACATCATCACCAAATATTTATTAAACACTGTGAATACAAAGAAGTGAGCAAAGGGCAACAAAGAGAGCGGAACTTGTATGAAACGAATGATACCAACAGTAAGTGCACTGAAGAACCACAAGGGCGAAATTGTTGACTGAGCATCTAGGGAGAAAGGCTTCCTGTGGAGGGAACAGAGCTTAAGATGACTCCTTTAAAGCAGGTTTCAAAAACAAACAAAAACAGACTCGAAGATGAGGTAAAAAGCATTCTGAGCAGAGAGGTGAATGCTGACAGGACCTGCATGAGATAGCCAAAGAGAGGCTGGCCAGGGCCAAACTGTGAAGCGTACAGGGATTTGAGAAGGCACAGAAAAACTGGGGGCTAACATGTGCTTTCGACAGACGATCGGACAGAGACGTGTACAGCATCAAGAATAAAGCAGGGATAAGTGAGGGCACGGCTGTCACAGTCCTGGACTGTGGGGATAAAGGCTGAACCTGCCGTTAGGGGAGTGGAATGATTTTGAAAGCACTTATGCTCGATGGGCATAGCTGTAGGTCTGGAAATACTAAGAAGCTTTTGTAATTACCTAGCCAACTGTGTTAGGGGCAGAAGTATACGTCCCCAGTAATCCCCACGCTACAGTGAAGAAGAGATTAGAACCTGCAGGGCGAGAAGGGGGGGCTGTCCTCTCAGCCTGTCAACACCTGTGTTCCTCCCTGGCTGTTCCACAGAACGGAACATGCAGCCCCACCCTATGAGCTCTGAGGCCAGACACAAGGCAGAGAATCCTGAGGATTACAACTTTCCTTTCAATCTCAGACTAGCTGCCCAAAGAGGTAGCTTGCAAACATTATATTCTCTTTTATCTACTGCCACCTAGTGTAGATATGAAATTGTTCTCCTACGAAAAATACAATCTGGTTTTACCACCTGAAATTGGAACTGCTCAAAAATCTAAATAACATGGAAATACATGCTCAGCGTCCCTCATTGAAAAATTCTTGAGCTTCTACAAGTTTGGAAACTGTTGCTGTAACAATACTTTTTAAAAAAATATATTTTGTTGATTATATGCTATTACAGTTGTCCCACTTTTTTCTTCCCTTTATTCCCCTGTACCCGTACCCCCTCCCACCTGCATTCCCCCACCTTAGTTCATGTCCATGGGTCGTACATACAAGTTCTTTGGCTTCTCCATTTCCTATACTATTCTTAACCTTCCCCTATTTTGTACTTACCATTTCTGCTTCTTATTCCCTGTACCTTTTCCCACATTCTCCCCCTCCCCACTGATAACCCTCCATGTGATCTCTATTTCTGTGAATCTGTTCCTGTTCTAGTTGTTTGCTTAGTTTTGTTTTTTTAGATTTGGTTGTTGATAGTTGTTTGTTGTCATTTTACTGTTCATATTTTTGATCTTCTTTTTAAAGATTTTATTTATTTAGTTAGTTTTAGAGAGAAAGAAAGGGAGGGAGAAAGAGAGAAAGAGAAACATTGTTGTGAGACAGAAACATCGGTCAGCTGCCTGTCAGACGGGCCCGACCTGGGACAGAACCCGCAACCCAAGCAGGCGTTTTGGCACAAGCTGCTGGTACATACAGTAAAGAAAGCAGGAACTTCTTACTGAGTAAAAGTTTACAGCTTCTCCATAAAGAAATTATGCTGGGGATGGGGGCGGGAATGACATAGTTAAGTTCTTTGCTGGCTAAGCTCCAGAAATACCAACAGTACCTGCTAGCTTTCTGTTCTTATTAAAAGGAAGAAACCTTTAATAACTAGTTGCCTCAAAATGAAGTGGGCTGCCTTATGAAAGGCTGAGTTCTCCATCACTGAAGAGGGCATATAATTGAGGGAGTCATGCATGAGGGAGAGGTTAGTCTGTATGACCTCACAGGAACCACCCCACTCTGAGGTTCTCTGTATCCATCACACTTAGGAGTCCATGAACACAAACACTGCTACTAACAAATTCTCAAGGGCAAGGAATCTGCCCATTTTGTTCCCTGTTACATACCCTAAAGCTAGGGCAATGCCCAGCACATAGATACTTAACATGTTAACAGAATGAAATTTAATTTTTATTATACTGAAGCATTACATCAAAATGGTTAAAACTACAGAATAGAACCAGAATGCCAGAGATGAAATTCTGGTGTTCCCACTTACTAGCTTTATGATTTAACTGTACATGACTCAGTTCCTCACAGGATAAAAATGGTACTACGTCACAGAGTTTTTAGAAAGATTAAATGACTTAATATAGGTAATTAAAATAATGTTGCATGTGTTAGACAGTATTATTAGTACTATTATCACCATTTAATCTCTGAAGAACTATTACTGAGGCCCAAAATAGTATAGTCATATACCACAGCCAGAACTAAAATACAAAATTGGTAGATAGTGCTCATTTTTTATCATAAATTATAATGTTTTCAATCTTTATAGAAGATTGAGATAAAACCCAATCTCAGACTTAAAGACTTACATTGATCACTTACAGTTTTCAATGAGTCATGGCCAGATTATTATATAAATATTTGGTTAAATTAAATGAAATTTTCCTTCTTAGTAAATATCATACAGAATTTCCTATCCAATTTATAGGTTAAGATGATCTTAAATAGCCATTTTAAAATTAAAAGCCATTAGAGCAATTATTTTATTATTAAATTCTTTTAAACTAATTAACCATGATCCCTTCCTACAATATTCCTCTACTCCCCTGAAGTAACTATTCTGATGCCTTACTATCACCAAGCTCTATCACCATCCCCGAGAATGACTCTATTGTCCTATCAAACGCCCGGTGGGAGCTGCGCAGGGCAGAGTGCCCGTACTCACAATCGAGTTCCTCCCTCAAGATGAAAGTGTGCCTTTGTTCGGGGCAGGGAGATGCAGTTCAGCTTGTGAAAGTCTGAAGGTAAAGTCAGCGTAACCTAGTGATGTGTCACAGCACATTGTGGGGAGGGCCAAGACAATTATTTAGAAATTAGGTTTCTTTCCCACCAAAACAAAAGAGAAAGAAGTTGTTCTGAGGTTTTCAATGAAGATGGAGTGCCGAGGCCAGGAGCGCCGCAGGGATCACAGGAGGGCTCTCTTTCACACAGCTGGGGAAGGATTTTACGCTTCCTACCTTTTTTCACGTGACCTTTTCTGTCATCTGTTGTAAAAGCAACCTGCTGTCACCCTGTCTGCCGTGTAGGAAGGACTAATTTATATATTTAGCCAGCTGGTATCCCAGGTCTAAGGCTCCGCAGGGTCTCCCACCTTCAAACAAGCGGAGCACTTAAGGGCGGCAGATGGGTGGTTTTTGCAAAGGCCAAACAATCTCACCCAGAAGACTGAAATTACACATTTCAAATGAGCATCATAGAAAACACAATGAAATGCAAATCACAGAAATGCTATGTTGCTTCAAACTCAGAAATGAAACACTCATGGTTACTACAAAAAGAGAAAGTTAGTAAAATTAACTAGATCATAGATACCATATATTCCACATCTTCTCATAATACATTTTTGTTCTTTTAATCATGAATTCTAGCTTCAAAATAAATTTTTCGTAATTTTCCAACATTTCCAAAGTAACATATGTAAGGTGATTTTGCCTAAAGCTTTGAAAAATAATTCAATTTATAAAATTTAGTATTTCAAAGTAAAATTTACTTAATCTAAATGAACATACAGTACAACAGTTAGTCTGATTTATACTATTATATTCTAGGTGACACTTGAAGTTTTAAAAAATAACTTGATAGTAATTATTTATTAATAATATCAAATATGTACTTTATCCAGAAAACTTACTTTATCATAAGAAATTGTTAAGAAAAATAAATTGAACAATTGGTTGTTCATTTGCAGAATCCTATCACTCCTCTGGAATTTTGTATTATAGGGTATGAAGGTATTTCACAAATGTGTCACACTGTGTACTTATGTTAAGCAACCAGGAGTGCTTACAGGTAATTTAAACTAGGTGCACTCAGGTTGACCTTCTTAAGGCCACAAATTTAATGCAGTCACAATGCTCAACATTCTGTACAGTGTAACTGAACTCTAATTCCAAGATGAAAAGTCAGTTTTTAACAGGTTTTTTTAAGGGCATGTGTGGAATATACGGTTGAGAATGCACTTTGCGTGGCCTGGGTCACCCCGACACAGCCACACACAGCAGCCCCAGCTCTCTGCTTTCTGGCTGCAGTCAGAACAGAGCTACTCGGACAACTTGTTGATGTTTTAAAGAAAATTCAGCACTCTTAAATGGGCTGGGCTGACAGTAAGCCACAGAGAAAACGGCTTGAACTGCAGCTCGGCCTCCAGTCCCTGTGGAAAGGTGGCTGAGCAGATGGCGGGGCAGCAACAGCACCGATGGTCAAGCTCAGCCACCCCACAGTGACGCCAGAATGAGAAATACCGGGAGAGTCAGTAAAACCAGCTTGGGGCTGAACAAGGAAAGGAAGCTCAAAATGTAGTTCATATACATGTGATCACAGGGGATCCAAATGTGCACCTATCATTGTAGAAAACGAAACACATATGTGATGAGCCACAAACAAGTTACATTACATTCTTTACTTTTTCAAAGAAATAAGGAGGGGGGTGGAAATGCTATAAGGAGAATGGAGAAGTAGCCAAGTATAATGGTAAATGCTCTATTGAGAAGAACTGGAAAGGTGGTCAAAGTTCCAAAGAACCAAATTTATGGCAACGAACTGAAAATAAACATTACCAAGGAAAAAACTAGAAATCCCAAAATGTGTCTAGATGAAAGAAAATACAGAAAATAGTCCAGCAAAACTTAAAAGTTTTAAAAACTTAAACTTACACACACACACATACAACCTGAGCCTAACAGAAAGGCCTGATATCACAGCAAAACCAACACTGAGGAAATCAACATTACAGAAGTGGCTGCGGTGGGGCCGGGGAGGGGCCAACGCGGAGGCCCTGGAAGGGGCAGGCCAGCGCAGCATGGAGACTGCCGCTCAGGAATAAGTCTCGGGGACTCCAAATACCTACTCTACAAGCAAAGAAAGGCTCTGCCAATGTTAAAAATATTCAGATGAACCAGGAGGAAATAATGACTTCATACTAACTCTTGAAAGAGGAAAGGGATTAAGGAGAGTCATGTAAAATGCAAAGTATACGGCAAAGATAAGTTTGTTTGTTTTTTTGAAGAGAGTAGAACATTTAAAGCTATAGGACCTAAAGAAACTTGTCAACAAAAACCTACAGTTAAACAGATAATTATATACTTCAAAATACATGTAAGCAAACAGTAAAATGGTCTCAATTATTAGGTTTAATGCCCAAATCTCTTCTTTTTATTGTCCATAAGATTTTCTTCTTTGCTATTAAAGGACTACTAAACACTTATTTCAGGAATTTATGAAAGTGCTTTCCCTTCAGCCCTGTTTCCATGACAGCCATCACATGAACTTCCCAAACACGTCTAGAGTCCGAAGCTCAGACCGCACAGTCACCAAAGACCTTAGATCTCTCCTCAATTCCATTACTATTAACACAATTTTTATTTCTAAGCCTTCAAGAAGCAAATTTGACAGGTTTTAGAACTATTACACACTACCATAGTTAAAGTTTCATTAGTGAAAACAATTATTTCTCAAAGCACTACTGTTTTAAGGCAGAACTAGGTTTTATATAATTGAGTGTAATTTCAAGCATCTAGTTGACCAGTAGTCCCAAAATGTACCCTTACAAATAGTAGGACAGCTACGTACAAAGTACTCACTTCGATAGTCTCGATTTTTTCCTCATGGGAATGTGGTATTCTTGGATGGATGTCTAAAAGATGTGGTGGTGAATCAAGATGTAATCTTTTGAGATTTTTTTTAATAACATCTTTACAGTTCAGTTCATCAAAGTTAGTCCTCCATAATAAAACCTGTTAAAAATTAATCACATTGACAATTACTGACTTGCATATACAAGCAATAGAACTGACTTTTTAAAAAATGAATATACAGAATTGTCCCTCAAAATAGGAAAACTAGATATATTATCTCAACAACATTACAACTTCTCAATCCTTTTTTTAAGGGTGGAAAGGAGAGATTAAGGATAAATCCTTAATCTTTTGAATTGCCTTCATGTACGGTTTAAAAATCATATTAAGAAAATAACTTATCACCTTAAAATCTCCTTTTTTCCCCAAAGCCCATAACCATGTTTTCCACCTTGAACAAATCTGGCTATGAATGACTTTTGGCTATTTCAAGTGAATGAAAAATTGCTGCATAAACAATTCACATTTACCATCCTCAAGAACCTTAACATTTGAAACTAAGACATACAAAATATTAGGTAACAATTCAAGTGAATTGAATTGTTACACCAATACTGGACATACAGTAAGTGTTAGTTACATGTATATTTAAGTGTAAAGAGGAGCAAAGAAAGTAACTGCTGTTTGAGTTCCAAAAATTATCAGAACTGGAACAATCCAGGTAGGAAATAACAGACTTCCTGGCATTAAGTTAAAATATAAACTCATTAAGACTCATTTTAACAGAGATACAAACTAGCTGGTTGTAAAAATCTCTGCTGAGGTCTTGGGTTCCTTCCCCCTAAATTAATCAGAGGGAGTTTACCAACCTGTGCATCTGCACCTCCTGATGAAAACAGCTCTCCACCTTTTGAAAATGAAACAGTAAAAACAGGACCCTAAGAAATAAAAGGAAAGAAAAGAAAAAGTACTTGGTGATGTTTTCTCATGGCCAAGAGTACTGGGAATATTAATTTTTTTCTTCCTAATTTATGTAGACTGTACCACATGTCTGAGAGAACATATCCAATTGCTAGCAGCTAATGCAGGCAGAGTACACATAAAGCTAATCAAAGAACCAACCCAATTATATTCAACACATATAAATGATATTAAAAGAAAAAGAAATTCTAACAAGAATTTAAAAATACACTTTTTGTCCTTTAAAGAAATGTTTGTACATGTGTGAATCAATAAGAATTTCTGTTAAGATTTTCTGGCATTGGACTCCTCATTCAACAATTCACAAGCAGAAACTGAATGGTAACTCTGAGAGCGATGAGAATAAAGCCATATGAGCAAAGGCCATTTTCTGACTATAATACCCTTCATGTGGCAACAGTGAGCCACTAATAATTTTAAAAGCAGGAGATAGGAGGAGAGCTGTGGTGAAAACTGGTGTCACAAACACTCTGTGAACTATATGACTGTCTAACCACTATGCTGTACACCTGAAACTAACTAATACAGAATAATACTGAATAAAAACTGATGTCACAATTTTGAGAATAATGACTGGAAGTAAGAATGAATAGTCGGAGGCCAGTTAGGAAGTTACTGCAATCATCTGGGTGAGAGGTAATGAGAACCTGAAATTGAGCAATGACTGTGAAGTTGAATAAGACTGTATTGTAATTGGCATACCCTCCAGGTCAATTTTTCAATCCAGATAAGAGTAATTACTTCTCATTTCAAAAATACCATTACATTCTGTTTTGTTAATATGTCCTTAATCTATACAAGAAAACTTCTGGGGAAAAACACCTTATATTTTTTAAGTAGACCATCCCACATATTTAGGTTATTATAACCTCATAAACATCTCCTCCACACTGTGAAAAATTCCATCTCTGTGTATAAATTTTTCTCCTAAAATACTGTGTTTATCTTTCTTTTCTATTAGTCTATTTCCATGGATATTTTAATCCTCGGCTACTTTTACTGGCTGTTTATTCAGCTTCACTCTAACACAGCTGCAGAACAAACGACAAAGCAAAGCAGGAAGCCAGGCAGGATATATGCAGGTAGAAAAAACACCTTCTCCCCAGACCACAAGGCCCATTCTATTTCTGGGTATAAACTGCTTACACTTGGTAAAAAGGAAGTATCTAGTACTTTAAAAAAAGAGGACACATTCTAAAAAATTTAGAGAAGTTTGAGTATTTACCCTGAAAGGAAGAATAGTCTACATACTTAATAAAGTTTTTCTTTAGCGAGTTATATGCCAGGATGTGTATGTGTGTGTATGATTGAACAGGATTAATAAATAGACCTCTCTTCCCCACTGAGTTCTAAACCAATTTAGAAATAAGACAAAGGAATAAGGCATATGAAAGCCAAAATATCATCTTTCTTACTGACAGAGGCTTGTAAAGAAAAAATGTGGCTTTATCTTTGGGCAAACGGGCTTTCTAGAACTGAATCCCAGAATGAGTCAGATTTGAGGGCCTAGTCACAGGCAAGACTGGACAGGGGAGCCATCCCCACCAAAAATTTCAGAGGAAAAGTGAAGGCAGGCTCACTCCCAAGAGTAGAAGGCATTAGGCTCTACTTGTTAAATTTCTCCTTTGAATCGCAACAGACTAGTGAAAGAAGTACCTGAGGGGGTGTGAGAGGCTGAGAGTGCCAGAGTTAGTGGGACAGCCTCCACATGAAAAGAAAGATGAGAAGTAGGGAAAAAATTTATCTGCCGCCACTTAAGCAATTAAACCTAAACTACATCCTGATGAAGACAGTAATGAAGGATTAATTTAATAGCTAATAAAACATATACATCGATTTTGACAAAAACTACAACAAATACTCCTCCTAAAAGTTGCTTGCAGAGGAAAAAAACATTGCCTTGGAAGCAAAAAATATTTCTTATGATAGCAGCAATGTGTCCTACACTTGGAAACATAATAAAGGCATATAATAAAATGGATCACAACTTTAAATATATATAATTAAAAAAACCAAAAATCTTAGCGCTAGTACCGTGTGTCCTTGGAGTGTATATATGAGCCTTCCTTCTAGTAGGTCCAGAATCTTAAGTGTAGCATCTGAAGAAGCAGTGATGAGATAGTTACCCGAAGGATGGAAGGATACACAATTAACTCCACAGCTGTGAACTGATTTGTAGAAAATAAAGCAAAATTTTTAGAGAACAATTCTTAATTCTAAAGATACCGCTCTGCCCTATTAGAAATATTAGGTTGAAAACAAGAATCGGTTGGAGGTAATGTTTCCACAACACCAAAAACAAATAAATAGTTGGGCATCACACAGCTAATGAAAGAGAATAGCTTTCAAAGTGAGAATGTGTCATGGAAAGATCATCTTGTTAACCATATAACTAAAAAGGCTTCGGATATATCACCAATGTAGCCAATAGTTGATTACCACTGGCTCGCATAACGCATACAGCCTCGCTTACGCTAAATTTAATACTCATTTAGTGGCTTGGTGCTAAGTGGTGAAGAGTGTGAACATGTATTTGGAGGATACAGTCTTGTCAGTTTGAGAATTCATTTCTGGACACCATCCTACCAACAGGAGGCAGTATAAGACAGGGATGGAAAGTTTGTAAACAGACCCAAGACAGTTCTGTCAACTCTTTTTAGAGAGTCACTTATTGTTTTTAAGCCTTGAATTCCTTATCTTTAAAATGGGGGTAGTAATAATGCCACTTCTTAGGGCTTTTGTGAGGATTTAGCAGTGTTGGCTACATGGTTAATATTACAGTTATTAAGAGAAATGCGGATTTAATAAAAATCCAATATAAACCAAGAAATTGATTCATTTCTCTTTTAACTTCAAAGTATAGGCACAGTAGGATGTTGTTTTCTACCAGTTATAACAAGTGTTTGTGCCAATTTCTATCCCGAATAACCAGAGTTTAAAAATCTCACAGTAATTTCTTTCTTTTTTTTCTTTCATTTTTTACAGTCCCTGGCATCATTTTTAAGGTCCTTCCACCTCCCTCTCCACTCTGGCTTCTACCCCAGCTTCTCAGACCTTGTTGTTGGAAGCCATCTTAATAAGAGTCATGGACTACCTTAATAAGAGTCAAGGTCTGTTTAAGAGTTTCCCATAGGAGTCCACTCTACAACTGAATCCTTTGCTTATAAAATTGTACCTTGATAATGCTGGAGTAATTTGTTCACTCTTATATCCCAGATTTTCACAGTATGATCGGAACCTGCTGAAGCTATGCAAGTACCATTAGGGTTAAAATCCACAAAATTTGCAAACCTAGGAGGAAAGATTAACATGGTCTCATATTTTGATTTATTTAAACTCTAATAATTAAATGTATCCTTAGCAAACTACCTCATACAAAGGCACAGATAGAATGGACTTACCCTACAGAATCTGTGAAGTTACTCACACACTGCTTACTTGTGGTATCCCAAATTTTAATAGTTTTATCCTCACTACAGGATACAATTAGTCTTCCATCGGGTGAAAATCTGGAAATCACAAGAAAGATTGTTTTTGTGAAAGGCTCCTGATAATCATAATAATAGTCCCCCCCCCCCATACACAAGTCAGGCTGCGCATTTAAGTACCAGAGACCACTGCTACCACACCATGCAGCAAAGTCACAGGTTGCAACCAACATCTTTTCAACTAAAAATAAGCACAGCAAATGACATTGACAGGCCACTAAACGATCAAAATATACTGTGTACATTAACCGAATGTCTTCTTCCTTCTATTCTTTTATTTAAATAACTTAGTTTTATGGTATCTGTTCTAGATCTTTGATTCATCTCTGCACTTCTTCGAAGTCAAGTACCTTGCTTTTTTTTTTTTGGTATTTCCCTCTACACACAGATTACTATAAAAGTAGATTTTATTGATTATGCTACTACAGTTGTCCCATTTCTTCCTTCCCTTTAATCCCCTCTACCTAGTACCTCCATTCCCTCCAGCATTCCCCCCTTAGTTCATGTCCATGGGTCATACATATAAGCTCTTTGGCTTCCCCATTTCCTGTGCAATTCTTAACCTCCCCCTGTCTATTTTGTACCTACCATTTATGCTTCTTATTCCCTGTACCTTTTTCCCCATTCTCCTCCCTCCCCCTCCCCGCTGATTAACCTCCATATGGTCTCCATTTCTGTGATTCTGTTTCTGTTCTAGTTGTTTGCTTAGTTTGTTTTTGTTTTTTAGGTTCAGTTGTTGATAGTTGTGAGTTTGTTATCATTTCACTGTTCATAGTTTTCTTCTTCTTCTTTTTCTTACATAAGTCCCTTTAACATTTCATATATTAAGGCCTTGGTGATGATAAAGTCCTTCAACTTGACTTTATCTTGGAAGCACTTTATCTGTCTTTCCATTCTAAATGATAGCTTTGCTGGATAGAGTAATCTTGGATGTAGGTCCTTGCTTTTCATGATTTGAATACTTCTTTCCAGCCCCTTCTTGCCTATAAGGGTTCTTTTGAGAAATCGGCTGACAGTCTTATGAGAACTCTTTTCTTATGAACTCTTTTCTTATAGTCTTATGAGAAGTTTTATGAGTTACCTTTGTAGGTAACTAACTCTCTTCTCTTGCTGCTTTTAAGATTTTCTCCTTATCTTTAATCTTTGGCAATGTAATCATGATGTCTTGATGTATTCCTCTTTGGGTCCAACTTGTTTGGGATTCTCTGAGCTTCCTGGACTTGTATGTCTATTTCCTTCACCAGCTTCTTAAAAAGTACTCTTTATTATCCTATGTAAATAAGCCAGTTAGAGAAAGACAAATGCCATATGATCTCACTTTCACTCATCTAATGGAATCGAATAAACAAACTAACAAACAAAATAGAAACAGAGGCATGGATACAGGGAACAGGCGGACAGATCTCAGAGGGGAGGGAGGTGGGAGAGTGACTGATGAAGGAAGGTGAAGGGAGCTAAAGAACATTAGCCCATGGACACAGACAATAGTGTGGTAAAGGCCAGGGGGGTGGGGGGCAGGGTAGAAGTGGGCCAAGAAGGGTAAATAGGGAACATCTGTAATCGTGTCAACAATAAAATTAAAAAATAAATAAATAAGAAAGAAAAAAAGTACTCTTTATTTCATTCTTTTACATCTGTCATTTTCCGGTGTTATTACCCACATGACCCAAGAAAGCCTTTGTTATTCATCCTACCAACCATATACTTAGTTTTTTGTAAAATAAAAATGACTTGTGTGTTTAGAATTAAAATGAAATGACATCACCAACATAAGAACCAACTCCCAAACCTGGAAGCTCCTGGACATGGGGAGGTCAGAGCGCTCCAACAGACTGAAAGTAGGTCAAGTCATTTACACAGAACAGAAGTTCCTTCGTGGACACACCCATCATCCACTTGCCCATTAAAAAACAAATGACAAAATTCTCAGACAACTTGTCCACTGTTTTTATGATCTCTTTTCATTTTAAGATCCTGTCCAATGTTCTTTTTCCCCCTAAGTGCCTTTTTAGGACAGAAGAGCAAAAGGAAAAAAGAAAAATTTTAGACTAGGAAACTATGAATAGTATTTGTTATTAATATTTTAGTGATAACAAAAACCAAAAAAAGACAAAATCCATCACAGACTGATTATGCTTCAATTTTACTTGCATTTCCCTCTATGCACAGATTACTACAAAAGTTATCAATTACATGTGTGGAGTGTAATTAAAGGCTTTTCTTTTTATTCTCTCTTACTTTCTTCTTTCTTCCCTCCCTGTTCTTAACACTGACCTGAAAATAATCCTTCCTGACAGAAACTCTGAATCTGGCATTTATGGATTCACCATATTAAAAAAAAAAGGGACAGAGAAGCACAATTAAGTTATACATAAACTAATCTAAAAATTCAAGAAAATAACCTCGCAAGAAAGTATCTTCCATGATGGTAGTTCAGTGTGATTTTATAATAACATATCTTTTTCACCAGAAAATGTGATGAAGATTCAAATATGAACAGTATTATAGAAATGCTCCAAATACAAGACATTTATTTTACACAGACCCTGAGGATTAAAAACCTATTCAGAGTCCCCATGAAAATAAACTTTACACAATAACGGAAACAACTAATGCAATGAATCAAATTGTATCTCTTACTAAGCCACTACATTTTGCCATGTATAATGTGCACTTTTTCGCCTAAATTTTTGAGGGGAAAATAAGGATGCATGTTATACATGACAAAATACAGTATCTTTTTAAAAATTTTCTGAA
The DNA here is from genome assembly GCA_004026765.1 of Micronycteris hirsuta. NCBI lineage: Eukaryota > Metazoa > Chordata > Mammalia > Chiroptera > Phyllostomidae > Micronycteris > Micronycteris hirsuta. The sequence goes on along the minus strand of PVJI01006880.1, from coordinate 20,870 downwards.
TGTGAATATATCAAATGGTAAGAATGTTTCTAAGAGATGACTAGACTCTTACACTTTAAGAAAGCAATGATTAGAAAAATAATAAAATAGAATGATCAGATTAAAAACAAAGTATAAAAATACTCATCCTAAGACATTATCGGTGAAATCCTACCACAACCACCACCACTATCCTGCTAACTCGAGAGAAACTCATTTAATCCTTAATCAACCCTACAATACGGGTGCTACTGCTAGCCTCCATGTACAGACGCACAAACTGGAGCACATAAAAGATCGGTAACTGCCTGAGCCATACAACCAGGGAGACTGAGCCACTTGGCTCTATCACTAAATTTCTCAGTCACTCTGCTACGTCTCTGACAGAAAGGAAAGTTTCCTCTACTGGTCAAAGTATTTAGAGCACAGAAAGTTCTGTGTGGCTTCTGTGTAACCACAGCAAGTTCTAAAGTGGAGAATCACAGGCAGTGCTCTTCAGATGCTGAGATGGGGCTCTGACAGGCTAACCACCAGACTACCATTTAACAAAAATCTGTGTGCACTACCATACACTGTCAGTGTTCTAGAGGAGTTTATGCGGAGGATATTCATTCATTCATTCATTCATTCATTCATTCAAATATTCATTGAGAACCTGCCAGAACAAGGCACTGGGCACTGTCCTGGGTAACAGGAATATAGTGGCAAATGAAACTAAGATCCCTATCCTCATGAGGCTTTCAGTTTAGGGAGGAGGAAGGAAGGGAGGGCACACAAATAACAGAGTTTTAGACAATGATAAGAAAACAAAAGGTGTCAATTTATCATTAGATGCGCCATAGAAAAAACATGATTTCAAAGAAACGTGAATAAGGAAAAGGAGGCATACTGGCCAGACGGAATTCATCCTGAGCAGGAGGGGCTATAGAATAAGAGAAATCTCTCATGCTAGAAATTTACCTTGAACAGGAGAGGTTTAGCCTGAGAGAAACTTCCCTGTGCTAAAGAAAGGAAGGGAATGCAAATATCAGATAAATAGAGAATGGAGGAGGTGGCTAGGAAGAAACTGGCACCAGAGAAGAGGTGGTTTCTACCTCCAACTCCATGTGACCAAAGGGGAATTCAGGGTTAAGGCCCCGCCACTCCTCTGGACTCTACATTATAATCCCTGCATATGCACTCTCTCTCTCTCTCTCTCTACACACACACACACACACACACACTTTTGCCTTTGGAAGGGTTGAAAATGAAGATGGTGGTTTGTATCTTCTTGTCTCTCTTTTATTTTAACTAGATATATCAAAAATAATTAGCACCAATAAAACAGGCTTTTCTTTGTCCTGACTTTGATCAGGAAAGAAAAGTCCTTTCTTTGTCAGGGCTCACATAACATCTAACTGTGTTATTAATTTTAAGAATGTTGAGAAATACAATTTCTACAGACACAATAAATTCCTAATCTCAAATTCAATACCACTAACCACCTTTTTAAACTTCTAGAGACTGTGTCATCAAGATGGACATTACATTAGTCCTTAGTGACTAACAGGTCAGCAGACGTGAACTGTCTCTGAGGCGTATGGGAAGTTAACTGAACTACCACTCGATCCTTTAAAATGTACTGGTATTCATTCGAGACAATGAGGAAATATTTGAACACTTTCCAGAAAACCTGGTTCACATATCTTTGAAAGCGGCTCAAGAGTTATATGTAAAGGAGATCTTTAACTAAGAATCTATGGAGTTCTTAAAATTGTATGTACAATTTTATGTCTATATGCATAGAAATAGTTATTCATTCATTGGAGAGCCAAATGGGTCCATGAACCATGAGAAGTTTTAAAGTGCTTTCAAAAGAAATAAAAATTTTCATTTGGATATTTCTTATCATTAGAATAAATATTCTATAAAAACAGCTTGCTAGACCTCAGGGCTCTGAGGCCAGAGACGGCACTGTCTATGTCTTTCAAGAAACAAATCATTAGTAAGAGGTACTCTGAAGCCCGCAGTATTCAATGTGGGGAGAAGGGGAGCAGCAGAAAGCAGTGGAAATAAGACTACCTAGTCTGTACAGAGACCTAAATTGTAGGGTCAATTTTGCAATTGCCCAGCTCTGTAACCTTGTGAAAATCATAAACCCCCTGGCCAGTATTTTCTGTTTCGATAATGTGAGAGCTTAGATTGCATTCAGACCTAAAACTTTCACAGACTCATTTAAAAAAAGAAAAAAAAAGCAGTCTCAGTATTTACTTTGATGGGATTGTGTTTACATACTGAAGGTGAAATTCAAGACAATAAGCAAAACATTTACGTTACTTTAAGTGTCGGTCAGCATTGGAAGAGAAACCATCTGTTGACTGCAGTAACAGGATTCATTCCTGCAACTGCTGAGATGAAAAGCAGATGAAAGAGGGATAAAAGATTTAAGTATGATAATTATTTGTTGCGTCATCTACCATTTTTGTGCCCAGACTTCTCTCCTGGGATCTCCACCCTTAAGTACAACTGTCTACTGGGTGTCTCCTCTTGGACAGCCTGCAGGCACCTCTCACTCTGAACTTGTCCAAAACAGAACTCACCTTGTTCCTCAAACAGCTCTTTCTCCAGTGTTCCTTCTCTCAGTATGTGATTTCTAACGTCAGAAACCTAGTAGTCCTTTCTCCTCCACTCCCCTACATTCCCATCCCCCCCCCACACCCCCACAATGGGCCCTGCTATCTTCCATTCTCCACATGCAACAAATGTGCTCTTTAAATTGTATACCAAATTTTTCAGGTTAAAACCCTTTGGTGTTTTCTTATTTCATTTGGGAAAATGTCTGACGATCTTACCACTGCCTCCAGAATCTGCCCTTCTGTCTCTACCTTCATCACTTTCCTCTTTCTGACACCACGTCCTTCTTTTCTCAGGTCCTTGCTCCTGCTGTTTTCTCACAAGTTTGTTCCCTGTGCCTCAAACACTGCCCCCTACTCTTTATCTAGCTTAAATTACCAAAAGGATCTTACTCATCCTTCAAATCTCTGCTCTCTTCACTTCAGGAAAAGCCTTTCTGAACTTCCCTGTCCTTCAGGTTAGCTCCCCAGGAGGAGTTCTTAACATAGCTCGCATTCACACCGCCCTTACAACCATGTGTTCTGTTTGCTTCCCGAATGGAAGGCAAGCTCCGTGAAGAGAGAAAGCACATCTGCCTTAGTCACACTTCTGTCCCCAGACACAGGGCCCGGTGCTGAGCAGATCCTCAGGAAACATTTAGGTCATAAGGAAAAAAATTTTTTAAGGGAATTAGGACTAACTTAATATTATAGACAATAAGAGCTTATGTTTAAAATCTTTGCAATTTGTCACACAACATAAACATACTTAATGACACTGAGCTGTATACTTGAAATGGTAAATTTTATATTATATATATTTTACCACAATAAGAAAAATCTTTACAATTCAGATGGTCAAAGATCTCATGTAACACTACCAACAACTAAAAATTAAAGGCAACCCTGGCTGCTGCGGTTCAGTGAATTGAACACTGGCTTGCGAACCAGGTTCAATTGTCACCGGTTCAATTCCCAGTCAGGTCACACGCCTGGGTTGCAGGGCAGGTCACCCTTAGGGGGCATGTGAAAGGCAACTACATATTGATGTTTCTCTCCCTCTCATTCTCCTTCCCTTGCCCTCTGTCTAAAGATAAATAAATAAAATCTTAAAAAAATCAAAATTAAAGGCAGATATTCCCCCTAAAAATTAAAGCTGTAAGAGCAATAACGTTGGTAAAGTCTCATTAGCCTCTACTGGTTTTTGACTAAGGATGCCATAAGGAACATAAGTTATCTCAAAGTATACATTATTTTTAAAAACACAGGACTAGAATAATTCTAACTTTTAGAAGAATTCTTTTGCCACTAAAATAGATATTTCTCACCTATGTATATGTATTTCAAATGATAAATGTTTTCTTCATTACTCATTAAAGAAAAATTACTTGTATAAAAAACTAGGAAATATAGTAAGTTAAAAAATTCATAGACCCATCACCCAAACAAAATCACACTTAATATTTTTGGTGTAATGGGTACTCTATATTTTGTTCTCATATAGGCATTTTTGTTATAATCATGAGTTCTGAATTTTGTCCTCCCTCTCCTCAACATAAACATGTTTTCACATACTTACTTGCATATATTCCCCTTTTAATGACTACATAATAATCTAAATTTCCTTAACTGGTTTTCTTTATTTAGAAAGACTGCTTGTTTCCAAATTTTCACCATTACAAATTGTACTGAAAGCAGTATCTTGGAGTATAAAGCTTTTTTCCTTTGAACACAAAAGGATATTTATTTAGAATAAATTTTCAGTTATGCACATTGATTTCTAATAGACTATACTAGTTCATATTTTAAAAGCATTAATATATTTCCCAGTAGCTGGCATATCTTAAAAATATTTCTATAAATCAAGATGCATAGTCATAAACAATGGTTAGTCCAGAGAACATAGCGATTCATCTCTTTTTACATTAATGGGCACCATCTCTGTGCCCCATGGAGGAAGTCTGGGTTTCAGAAAAAAGCTCATAAGTATTGGGCACAGAGAAAGACAGAATTTTAATTATTTAAGTCCATGGCATATATTTAAAATTCAAAGACTAAAGGGAGAAACAATTGTTTACTGACCCTCCATATTCATTTAAATACACTGTCCATGCATTGGGAGGAAGAACTTGGACTACTTTTAGTATTTACCTGTTCAATTCATCTACAATTTTTATAAATGTATGCTGTACAATAAACATCCAACTTTATATTTTTCCAAATAGAAATCCAATTATTTTAACTACACATTAAATAGTCTATTCATTTCCCCACCAACTGGAAATGCCATTTTTATCATAAAATATATATGGGTCTACTTCTGACTTTTTTCTATAACATATTTTCCTAATCTTGTACCATTTACCACAATATTTTAATTTCTATAGTTTTATACTGTGTTCTGAGAGCTAGCGGGACAAGTTCCTTCTAATTTTTTTCTTGTCATTTTTTCCCTTGGCTATTCTTGTACAGGTAACTCATCCATATAAATTTTGAATTAGCTTTCCACTAAATTTTTCTGGGCAAAACTTCCAGTTCTGGACAGGGAGAACAATGGTATCCCACATAGCCCTACCAGAGACAATCATACAATGGGGGAAATATATCAAACTACTGTTTTTAGACACTGTCCAAAAACAGCACAGGGTTGTGAATCCTGACAGATGGAAACAAATGAGATGAGCACCAAATCCAAACCAATTTCTACCTAGGAGCAGTTTTCAGACCGCGGCACAAGGACATACTGCCCAAGGGGACAGCAGCTGTAGTTCTGGGCAATGGAAACAGAAATTAGAATTCAAAACTGATAAGAGGCTGGAATTTTGAGGGCATGGAGTAAGAGAGAAACTATGAGAAGCAGAATCCCCCTCCAAAATCTGCCTGTGAGTCCCACTGAGTCTTTGGTTAAACACAAAGAAAGCTGCTTATATACAGGAAATGAGGCTTGACAGAGAACACTTACAGGAGACTGTGAGCTGAACAAAGATGACAGAGGTTACAAAGTACTGAGAGATGTTCACATTCTGAACAGACTTTGCTGAATACCTCAGACATCTGGCTGAGAGCCTAGAAAGGCCACTGGTACCACAGCCTAAGAGCAAAGGCTGCTCCAGATCCACCCTGTGAAGGCTAATCCAAGCCCCAGCAGACTCTAGTGGGTACAGCAGGAAGTTCATTGCTTACCAGAACAAATTCAACTCTTTTTAGAAGATGGTAGAGTAATTAATAATCTCACTTAGCAATGACTGGGCATACAATAAAAAAAAAAGAGACATTAAAGAAGCAAAAATAAATTGACCCAGATATGACATAGATGTTGAAATTAGCAGATAAAGACTTTAAAGCAGTTACAATAAATATGCCCAAGAATTTAGAGGAAATGATGAGCATAATGAGCAAACAGATGGGAGCCTCATTAGAGAAGTGGATAAGCTTACAGTAAACTGGACACCGCAGGAAAAGAACAACACTGGTGAACTGGAGAACAGGTCAATAGAAACTAGGCACATTGAAGCACACAGAGAAAAAAAGGTTTGAGAAAATAAACAAAGCCTCAATAAACTGGGAAACAATATCAAGTGGTCAAACATATGTAAATTTGGAATCCCAGAAAGAGATGAGAGAAAAAATTAGGGTTGAAAAATATATGAAGGAATGACAAAATTTTTCCAAATATGATGAAAATACGAACCCATATATCACACTGTTCAGTGGATCACAAGAAAAATATATGAAACTATACCTAGGCTCATCACAATCAAATCCCTAAAAAACAAAAGATTAAGAAAACAAATCTTAGAGCAGCAGGGGAAAAAAGGAACACTACATATAGGGAAATAAAAATGAAAATGATCATTGCCTTCACATTAAAAAATGGAAACCAAGATGACAATGTAACAACATCTTTAAAGTGCTAAAAGGAAAATTATCCACTGAACTAGAATTCAACATCTCAGCAAAAATATTCTTGTAAAAGGATAAATAAAAAGCTGAGAGAATTTGTCACCAGACCTGCACTACAAGAAGTAGTAAATGAAGTTTTTTAGGCTGAAGGGAAATGATACCAGATGGAAACTTGGATCTATACAAAAGAATAAAGAGTGCTAGAAAAGGTGAATGGCGGGGGGGGGGGGGGGGGATAAATACTGTAACAGACTTCTTTGTTTCTTATTTTCTTTAAAAGAAAATGGTTGCTTAATGTATTGTAGGCTTCTATCATGTGCATATTTAAGTGGGTAAGTGGAGATATATTTTTGTAAATTCCAACATTAGAACTCAGAAGTTCTGACATTATATATAAAATGACAAAATTAATTCAAGAGTAGATTGTGGTATGTTAAAGATGTATTTTGCAGTCTCTAGAGATTACCAGCAAACAAACATGGACAAAGAGTAAAGCCAAAGACCCTACAGAGAAAATATAATGGGATACTAAAAAATACTTGCTTAATTTAAAAGAAAAGGATAAAAAAATAAACAAATGGGACAAATAGAAAACAAAGAGCAAAATGGTAGACCTAAATGTAATCATAGGACTAGTTACATAAATTTAAACAGACTAAACAAACACTCCAATTAAAAAGAGATTTTCAGGCCTGGCTGGTGTGGCTCAGTGGATTGGGCGCGGGCTGGGAACCAGAGGGTCCCGGTTCGATTCCCAGTCGGGGCACGTGCCTGGGTTGCGGGCCGGGTCCCCGGTGAGGGCCATGTGAGAGGCAACCATACATTGCTCTTTCTCCCTCCCTTCTCCTCTCTCTGAAAATAAATAAATAAAATCTTTAAAAAAAAAAAAAAAAAAAAGAGATTTTCAGACCCAAGTACTTGAAGGTAAAGTTATCCTCTGAAAGTTAAATACATAAAATGCATTCAAAGGAGGACAGTAGTTACCTATAGATAGTAGCAACTTCAAATACTGTGTGCAAATATGTGAAATGACTTTTGGACACAACCTAAAGGTGACTCCAGTATAATCCCAAGGAGAAAGAACTGGAATGTGAGGGTAATTAACAGCTAACATTACTTACATTCATTAACCTGTTTAATTTTCGTGATGATTCTATGAAGAAGGTCTCTCTTTGCACACATTTTACAAAGGAGCAAAGGCCCAGAGAGGTTATATCATGTTCCCAGGACTACATGCTAGTGAGCCCAGGCTCTTACCCTGCGCTGTCTCTCTGCTGAAACTAATCAACAACACTGCCTGCCTTACCTGAAAGAAACTGTGTCAACAGAGAGGACATGCCCAGCAACCACAGCCGGCAAGAGCAGAGGCGGTCATCGTGTCTCCTGCCTGGCCCAGGGTAGAGCTCCTGACCATGCAGATTCCTTGGCATGTGTGTGTATGTGGCAAAGACAGGGCAATCTCACTATTCTAACCTGAGAAAACTATTCATCAAAATTCTTTTCAACAAACTCTCTTGCTTTTTAGTTCCAGGGTCCATTGACGTCTTACTGTGACTTTCTTGGCAAAGGAAGAAGACCCTGACTAAGGCACGCAAATCTTCTAGGCCAACTGAAAGCTACTGTTATCATTATAAATAAGTACCTTGGTATCTGGTTTATGTTTCAAACTCTTCTAAATTTCTTAAGTGTGATTCAGTTCCGTCTGAGCACTCTCACCTCCGGGTAAAGAGTGGAAACAGGACGCTGGTCCTTCAGACCTAGTCCAGGAAGAGTCCTGGACTAGGATGACCCCATCGAGGACGCGTTTTCACAGGACGTTGCACAAACACACTGAGAGGCTAAGCCTGGGTGGTTAATTGGGCCCTCTCTATTCTCTTGCTCTCTAGCTGTAGTAAGCTGACCCAAGCAAAATGATTATAATAAATGCATGAGAAGAAGCTCTAAACATATTGTAGAACACATTTATGCAAAGTTACCAAGAAGATGAAATCTTTATTCATTAAATTTAACCCAATTATTTATCTAAGAACACTCTTCCACAGAGACCTCTGCAGGATTTCATATGAATCCCTTCCTCCAAACAGTAAGAAAGCAAATGATTAAAAAAAAAAAAACAACCCTCAAACAACAAGATAACAGCCAAAGGCATTCCATTAAGACCAGTTGTGCTGAGCATAAAAATTATCAATCTGAAAGAAGTAGACAAAAACAAAAAAAGAGTACCAAAGCCATGCAAACATTCTCCACGCAAGATGCTCCTGAATTTGATATAAAGAATCCACAAAAATAACTCCTGCCTGAAGGGAGGAAAACTCTCAGCAAACCTACTTGCATATTAGGGGTCATCCTTTCATTGATTCATTCAACCCACATTTTTGTACAACTCTGAGCCTTCCTCAGTCTGTAACTAACACTCCACGGTGCTTCTCACAATGTATCTGCCTATCTCGAACACTCTTCCCAATACCTGACTTACCAGCTCCCTCACTTCAGTCAATGTCCCTATAACTCTCTACCTCATTACCCTACAGTAACTTTCTTCAGGGCACATATCCTAACAATTTGTTTACTGTCTGTCTCCTTTTGGTAGAAGGAGCTCCATGAGCATAGGGATTTTGTCTGTTTGGTATCCTGTAGTATCTATAAAATTTAGGACAGTGTCTGACAAGAGAATACAACATAAATAAAATATCTGTAATTCAAAGTCTAAAAGGGAAGAGAGGCCTAAACTGAAAGACTTCATAAACGGAGCAATGTGGCAGCAAAGTGGAATCGACAAGCTCAGACTGGGAGAGTCCAAAAACATTTCTTGGAGGAAGAGATGCAGAGCAGGATGGTGAAGGGAGGGTGGCCGGCAGCATTTGTAAAGGCACAGATCATAACAGAGCCTCACATGCTTGGGCAGCTGTAACAAGGTGAATGGTAAGAGGGACAGAAGATGAGGCCCTAATAGGAAGGCAGAGCAACTTGCTGGGCCAGGAGTCACTGAGTGCTCTAACCCGAGGATGAGCAGGATCAGATCTGCATTTCAGGAAGGTCTCTTTGGAGACAGAAGAGCAGTGGGGAGAAAGGATGAATGAAGGCATATCCATAGTCAGAGAGAACATTTAGGAGGTTATTGCAGAATTCTCCACAAGGACCAGTGCTACTAAAAATTAAGGCAGTGATGCTGGGATGGAGACAAAGCAGGCATCTTGAGTGCATATGACTGCAATGTGAGGATAACTCCTACTCCTTACAAAACTCTGCTCCACTATCACCTCTCATGGAAAGTGCCTTAAAAAAAAAAGCAAAAAAGAATTTTTTAAAGCTCATGTCTCTCCCCCACTCCTCACTCCCGTACCCCTACACATGCATGTGCTAATAATTTCAGGTATAGCTGTATCCAGAAACTACACGATGTAATTAGACAGCAGTTCATTCTGTGGTTACCTCACAGCTCGGCTCTCCTTCGAATCAGCATCATTCTCAGGTCAGTTCTTTGCTCCCCATGGTGTCCCTCAGCAGCTAATAGGCTTAAATAAGCCTAAGGGGAGCAATTCCAGAGGGAAGTGCTGCAGTTTCAACAAGACTCACTAACTCCTAGAGAAGGAGCTGCTCTGTTCCTGATGGCAAGCCTGAGCCGAATGCCTGCTGCTGGAACCGGAGACAGGGCCACCCCAGCACACATACAACACATGGAAGGGCTGTGGGGGAGGGCTGGTTCCTCAGGGAGAGCTCGGGCACCACTGCCATACAATGGGGAATGGATGCTAGGCAGACAGACGTGCAGAGTCCCGCCGTCGCTTTCTTCGTGTGAACTGATAGGGAGAACAACACTCACAGTGGCTCCTGCCCTTCCCGGAGCTTCTCCCTAACGGTGCCCGGCTGAGAGAATGGCAGGCAGTCTTCCCGCATCGGTCAGTCCCAAACACCGTCAACCTGTACTTCTCATCCCCGCAACAGTCCACTTGGAGGAGTGTCACTTTCCACAAAGGCTGAGAGCCATAAACTATCTTGCCCAGCGGTAATGAGGTGGTGTAGGGAGGCATGCGAATCTTGGCAAAGACTATCTCATGCCAACCCTCTACCTGCAGAGTCATGCAGTTAGAAAAGAAAAGCTCAGAAATTGTGTTTCTTTCCAATTCCAAGCCTTCCAGTGTCTTCATGTTACCTGTAGGATGAAGTCTAAAATCTTTTCACATCACCCAGTGACCTGGAGCCTTCCCTGCCTCCTCCCCGATCTTGTCCCACTTTACCTCCTGTGTCTGGCCACAGCTAACTAATAAATGTTTCCAGAGCACAGACTACAGTACCTACTCCTGCTGATTCGCTCCATGGGATGGTTTCCCACCTCTTCCTACCTGATAATACGTTGCTGCTGCCTCTCCCCTTCCCTTTCCCCAGTTCTGGGCCTGCAGTGTCTTCCTTGATGTTTCCTCACACAGATAGTTCACTGTCCCACTCGGACACTCCCTTATTGTTTTGTGTATCATTTCTCATAGGATACATCAATTTATAATTATTCGATTTTTTCCCTTTGAATTATAAAAGCCCTTTGAGGCTAATACTGTGTCTTTCAGCTCTTCACCTGTTGGGAATCACTCTGCCTGGTTTCAGAAGCTGTAACCCCCCATGGCTAAGGCAGAATGAGAGACCTTGGGACCCTAAGCCACTAAGGAGACAAAGCTTATCTCCCTGGCAGGGGTGCTGCCTCTGCCCCCTTTATTTCATCCTGCCTGGCCCTGAGTGTATGACTGGTTAGCCAATGATGGGTAAGATTCCTCAAGGGAGGAACGACCTAAGACAGGCACGGTCACGAAGAGACCCTCAGGGAAGGACTTGGGGGGGCTACAGAAAAAGGGGCCCTCACCTTTGACATAACCTGAGTTCTCATTCTGTCTGTGAGAAGTCTCCTAATCTCTTGGCTGCCTTACTTCCTCTGCCTGACTTAAGCCTGAAACAATGCTGGAAGGTGGTGTAGCCCTGGGCAGGAAAGGGCAGTTCCCTGGACAATCAGGCCTAAGAAAGAATACATAAAATCCTGTGAAACCTGCTTTGCTACGAATGCCCTCAATTTTCTGATAAGGGTCCAAGCATGAAATGAGTTTGTTTCCCAAAGTTTTATAGCCCTTTAGCTAACTGACCCTGACTCAGAATAAGCACTTATAGTTCTTTGTGTGTTATCTATTGTTTAACCCTTACTGCCTGACAATGATTGATGAGCTTTACCTGTATTCCTATACAAATTAAACCCAATAAAAGCCCATTGAGGAACAGGCTCCTGGCCCTTCTCCTTTGAGAGATCAGCCACCTTTCCTCCCCAAGCAGATCATGTCTGGGTAGACTTGTTCTCATCTGTGGCGACTGGGGTTGGGGGGCGGGCCTGCGGGCAGAGCCCCCCACATTCACCTGACACAGATACGTGGTAAAGAGGGACTAGGCTTACTGAAGGAATACTTAGAAGACCAAAATTTCACTTCACTGGTGACCTTTCAACGTTTTATAAATTCTTCTGTTTTTATTGTTACCTTTTCTTTACATTTATAGTATACACAGATGATTAAATACAAGAGTAAGGAATAAAGTGCCTTCTAAAATTTACACCAGGAAAAATTTTCTCTTATCTGAACAACTTCATATGATTCCTTTTTGTTAAAAAATGAAAACATGTCAGTTACTATCATTCCATTAACACCACAGCTGCAGGAAACAGGTTAAACATACGCCCAATTCGTGCTAACCAAGGTGACATGGCTCAAGGTGAGATTGATATATACACAGGGATGACCATTGTAACCACCTTAAATTCTTCTTGGAAGGATATAGCAGCATATAAGACAAACTGGATAAATAGCAGCTATTTATATATTATTAGTCAGAGTGTTCAGGAAACGTTCTGTCTTGATTAGTTAAACAAACATGCAATGTTTTTGTTTATGTTGAGCTCTCTAATGAAGATAATAAATGTCAGTCTCTTTTCCAAACATAGTCATAATCGACACACACTGGGAGTTAAATAACTCTTCCCAGCACATGGCCCAGCTGCCCATCTGTTCTCTGAGCCTGATCTACAAGGTGATAGAGCTCTGCCTCCTCTTCCTACTATTGATACATAAATAACAACGTATTTATTATTATAAAACAAATAACTGATTTGACCAGCCTCTTGGGACCCCCTTAAGTGGAAAACAAACTAGCAACTCAAGTAACAAACTATCTTCAAAAGTAAATAAAAATATGTGCAATGATGAGAGGAAGAGGATGGCTAGGATTTATCTAGTGATTACTATGTACATGCTCTTTATATAGTTATTCATTTAATTAACTACCATGACAACCTATGTGGCAGGTAACTATTATCATCATTCTAATTTTACAGGTAAGAACACTGAAACACTGAGCAGTTAGGTAACTTTTCCAAAGGTCACACAGATGGTAACCGGTGGGAATGGGATTTTTACCTACATATTTAGGTTTCAGGTCCACGTTCTTTACCCCACTGCTACATGGCATATATAGAAAAAGTAATGAGATGACCAAAGCCAAAAGTGGCTGAAATCTTTAGAAAAAAAAAACTTCTGTCTAAAAGTATGGCCTTCTGTTTACCATTTTAATTTTTCTCAGACTCATTACCATAGATTATAATCAACACCCCCTAAACAACAATGCCCCACTGAGAGAGCATAACAAGGGTTAAGAGTGTAGGTTATAAGGCAAGACAGGCAGAGCTGGGCTCATACTCCCATTCTCCCACATCTCAGCTGTGGTCACCTTGCACGTCATTTCATACAGGGGGCACAAAGCTGAGAGACTACAGGGTTCACGTTTCGTTTTTGCCCAGTGACCATGTCTGTACCAGCCCACTTCCAGTGAGAACGGTTCTCTCCCTCCACACCAGAACCTGTGATTGGTACGACCCCGCCTCCCTGGCCAGGTTAACTGGTCTCAGTCAGGCGTCTGGCTAAACTGAGACAACCACAGCGTCTCAGTGCCTGGCAAAGAGACAGGCATAGGGTCTGAGCTGAGAGTCACCCCCTAGTGCGTTGTTTTCTAACTGGAGCTAGGAAAGGGTAAGAAAAGTCTGGTCACAAAGCTGTGAGGACTTCAGCATAGAGCTGATAGTGACCTCAGCACCAGAGTGTTTGAAAGAATGGAGCCAGCACGTAGAGAGACCTGAGAGTGCTGGAGTCCCCAGTTCTAGTTCTTTCCCTTCCCGCTCCAAGCTTATCAGTCAGCCAAGTGACCACCTTGAGAGGAAAACAAGTATGTCTTTCTGATTCTGGTACTTCATCTACACAAGTTGAACTTGAACTGTGAATCTCAGTCCCTCACCTGCACAGTGGAGACAATAAAACAACAACCCTGCCAGGGCAGTTCTGAGGCGGGAATGAGATGCGCACTGGAAGCATGTTAGTAGCGTGTCTTAGGAATAAAAAGGGCACCATGGCTGTTAGCTGACAGTAGTTAACACCTATGAAGCAGCACTTCTCCCAGCAGAATGTTGCCAGCATTGCGGAATCATTCTTGGTTCCTCTCTCTCTGTCACATCCAATGTGACAGCAAGTACTGTCAGGTGTAACTTCAAACTACTACATCTAGAATCCAGCCACTTCTCAAAATCTCCAGCGCCACCACCCCGGGTGCTCCAGGCCAGGATGGGAGCTGCTGCAGTCGCCTCTCAACACCTCCCTGCTTCAGCCCTGACTACTGACAGTCTCGTCTACATGCAGCACTCCAAGTGATCCCATTCGAGTCCAAGTCAGAAAAGGCACGTGGTCCAGTGACATCTCTCTCACCCAGAGCTGCTCCTGACCTGGCCCAACCTCCCTGTGGGGGTCACCCCTTCCCTCCCTGAGCTCTGCCCCCCACCAGCCTCCTTACCTTCCTTGATCAGCCAGCAGGCTCCAGCCTCAGGGCTTTCACACTTGCTTCCTCTAAGAAACTCCTTCCCAAGGTTCTTCAAGTGCCACTCCTTCCCTTTAGGCCTCTACTCAAAGGCTACCCTCTTTGTGAAGCTTGCTTGACAAACTGTTTAAAATTGCAGCTCCCCTTCTAATCCAGCTGTTTTTTTCCCCCAAAACTTACCACCCTCTGACCTACCATATCCATTTTCCTATTTGTTTACTGCCTTACTCCCCTCTCTAGAATGTAAGCTTCATGAGAGCAGGGGTTTTTGACTATTTTGCTTACCATTGTTCTCATCACAGTTGTATTCCCAGGCACACAATAAATGTTTGCTGAATGAATGAATGAATGAAAGAAAAGATGAACTAACTCCTTTTCTGGGAGTTGGAAGACAAACAGAATACAGCAAGGGAAAAATGTGGAACTCTTATGAAACTTTATGCACTTACTTGGCACAGCGTACCCAGTGTGTATGTCGGTACAAGGAATATAAGAAGCGCTGGCGATACATGTTCCATATTTTGATGGATTTGTCTTCAGAAGCTGTAGCTAGAAGCTGGCCATCAGCTGAAAAGTCCACACTTCGAACTGGAGCTGTATGAGCTTTAAATTCAGAGGATTTTCCTCTCCTGGAAATAAACAATGTGATATTTATAACATTTGATTTAATAGCTAATCAGCACACACACACTGAAACACATAAAACAGCTTAACTTGCCCTGGCTGGTGTGGCTCAGTGGACTGAGAGCTGGCCTGCCAACCAAAGGGTCATTGGTTCAATTCCTAGTCAGGGCACATGCCTAGGTTGTGGGCCAGGTCACCATTAGAGGGTGTGTGAGAGGCAACCACACACTGATGTTTCTTTTCCTCTCTTTCTCACTTCCCCTCTCTAAAAACAAATAAATAAAATCTTTAGAAAAAAATAAAAAGCAGCTTAACTTTTGTAAAACTAACAAAAGTGTGAAAAACATTGTGTTGTACTATATTCTTCATCAATACTGCTTCAAGCTGGTTTTGTCAAAGTCACAACTGATACTTAATAAGACCATGGTAGTCCCCATCCTGAAATGCATTTGCTGTTTATGCTCTAATTGGAAGCTGGGGAAATAGTATTTCAAACACATCTCTACCATGCATTTTAAGTTCCTGTTGCTCCGCTAGAAATAGCAATATATAGTTTAAAGAATCTGCAACCTAGAAAAGCTAAGATTGATTGAATGAATAGTTCCAAAGCAATATTTTCAAACTGGGGTCACATGCAAGTTGTACGGACTGGAAGTCTGGATTGGGAAGGAGGAAATGACCCCTGGGTAATTTGCCTTTATACAGAATGTCTCTAGGTGATCTTGACTTTCCTATTTCCACCTATAAGTAACGAGAACTGAGAGCCCCAGGGTATACTAAGGCTTTGCTCACTAGGCCCAATCTTACACTCACAAGCAAAACAAAGGATAAATGGTAACAACATAGTACTTCAGTTCTCAACACCTTGAAATTTCAGATGAAATTTTTTCTTGGCTACAATGGGAGAAAGGAAATAGAAAAAACAGATGGGGAAAATAATATGTTGCATTTAAAGAGAAGCTGTAGAAAAAAGTGTTAAATAATTAGGGGCAGGCTAGTAGATACAGCTGGAGTTAAAATGTGAAATACTACTTGGGAAATATCACTTTGGGTCGGCGTTCCCAAGTTCCCAAGGCACTCTTTATACTACAGCCACACTTAGCAATTTTTCCATTCAGAAAGTCATAGCTATACAGGTGATATCTTAGGAGGAAAGTTGCTATAACTGTTTGAAAAAAGATCAGACAACAGAATTTGCAGGAGTCCGGAAGTCACACTCAGCCGCTCCCCCCTGCCTCTCTTCCCACAGTCAACAGGTCAACACACCTACTGAGTGACAGTGATATCGCTGTCACTTCTTTCTAACCCAGCTACACTTGCATTAAGGTAGATATACCCTCAATATCCTTCACCTAGATTTTTGCAAAAGCCGCTTAGCTGGTCTCTCTGCTCTAATCTTTTCTCCCCCTCTAGTCACCTACACATTGTGTGCTTAATGCCTTGTTAAAAGTGTAACTGAAGCGCGTAGAGCCTGGTGTAAATGTGTCCCTGGACGCCCTCCAAAAGACAGCACGGCAAACACGCTCTGCGGCAGGGCGTCCTGCCACTTACAGCGAACTTTGTCCTCTGAGAACAGTCGCGGTGCTTCAGATACATCTCTGGCTTTACTCTGACTTTCTCAGTCTGAGCTCCTTCCCCCAGGCCCAGACCTCCCTCACCAGCCTAGACAGGCTGAATTGCTCCCTGTCTACTACATCTATTTTGCTTATTTTATTATGCAGTACTTAAACAAAATAGACCTGTTTCTCTCCTATTAAACAGTAACTTTTTTGAGGATTGTGATGGTGATTTATTTATTGCTATAAGACCAAAATCTAGCACAATGTCAGGCATATAAAGTGAACTCAATGCATTTTGTTGAATTCTATTGGGAAGAAGTAATACTTAAAGGTTCCTAGGTCCATCCTAGCTTACCCTTTCAGTGGCCTAGAGAAGGCTAAGGTGACTGTCACAAATTTCCATCACCCATCATCTGATATATGATATTGCACCAAAATAACTAAAATCAATATTTAAAATATAAGAGGGAGCATTGAGGGACTAGTTCAGTGGGGTTTCAAGGGAAAGTTCTGAGTAGAGGCCAGAGTAGAATTTGGCCTGAATTCTGGTCCACGGCTTAAAGAAAACAAAGAAAAGCATTGGCGTCTGCTATCACCAGGAAGCCAAGAGACAATCCGTATCATCAAAATCTGCCCTGCTCTTCAGTTCTACACTGCACACTCCCGCAGGCTGTCCTGCTGGCCTTCCTGCTAAAAGGCCCTCCCCTGAGCTGTAGGCTGGCCTACCCACTGGATCCGGTCTCAGCAGGAAGCATGTGTAAAAAAAACACACACACAAAGGGAAAAAAAACAGAGTAGGAGTGCCTTGTGTTTGCTGTGTCAGTGTCTAACTGGTGTCCGGTTCCTCACCTCGCCTTAATGTAGGCTCTGCCCCCGCCGTGTTTCCCCGTCCTTTCCACCCAAATTCTCTTGACTGCCGACCACGACCATGACAAAATCCCGGCCAGACCTGCTTCCGCTATTCTTTCTTAGCCGTCCAGTCACCTGCTGAGGTGTCTGTCAGAAAACATAACTGCTGACAGCTCCTCTAATCCTTGTACACACATGCCACTCCTTCCCCCGGGGGGTGGACTCTGCAGATTTTCCTCCCTTTGAATCTGGGCTGGTGGTGTGAATTACTTTGACCCACAGAATGGGGGCAGAAGTGACACTGTGCAAGTTTCAGGCCTGGCCCTTAAAAGGTCTAGCAGCTTCTGCCTTTACTATCCTAGAACCTGTTGCCATGCTATATGGAAGCCCCTGTCCTACTGCAGAGAGGGCACATGGAGTCCCAACCTGCCCCAGCCAAGAGCCAGCACCAAGGCCCTCGGCATATGAATGAGGTTTCAGACTCAGCAGCCCTGCTGTCGGCTTAACGAAGCTGCATAAGTGATAGCCAACACCAAATGGGGCAGAAGAATCAGCCAAACAACCCACAAAATTGTGAGAAATGATAGTTACTGTATTAAGTTTCTCTGTTTCAAAGATTGTTACACAGCAATAGAGAACTTGACACATGAAGTTCCTTCCCATTGCCATGATCCACTACTGCCCTGGCCCTATTATATGATTTAAAAAGAGGAACAAGAGACATCTACACAAGCTTCATTGCTGGATTTAGATTAGCCGGTGCAGATTCATGATTCAGTGTGCTTTTAGCTCATGTACTCCTGTATAGTGTGCCCACTGAGGTTTTCTTGAATTAGAAATGGGTGACTGAGGCTGTGTGGTGCTGGTCCTGAAGTCTCAACATTAAGGACTTTAGAAAATGCTTTCCCTTTTAAACTTGAAATAGTCTCTCTCCCTTCAATTCCCCTCTGTATTATCATCCACAGGGTCACTATGACATGTCACTTCAATACTTTGTGCTACCATCAGGGTCACATTCTGATTTCTCAGCACGGAGCTTCCCTTGGGTGGTGGCGGGGCAATGCCCCAGGAACTTTCCTTCACTGGGAGCACCTGTTCACTCACATGCCGCCAATCAAATCCTGCCACAACGGAGTCAGAGGAAACGCTCAAATTCTTATTATCTGAAGTGTTTACGGGGGAAATGATATAATGTGTGGGATTTGTTCTAAAAATACTACAGCAAAAACGGAAGGAGAAGAGATGAAACGAGACTGATCGAGTACTGATAACTACTGAACCTGTTCGGTGCATATGGGGAGGGGGACTCTTTGTGCCATTCATTCTCTTTTCCAGTGCCTTTTAAAAACTACATAATTAAGAGTTTAAAACTTCAAATAAATTCATGGCTCAATAATTGCTTAAAATAGATGGGCTATCAACTAGGATTTGAAAAGCATCTTAAAGAAAGTTCTATTATAATGGAATAGGACCTTTCAACAAATACAACACTTTACACTTTTGTCAGAAATTCTCTTTGACAAGAATGTTCTGGGGCCTAATAATGAGTGACATGCATCAAAGAATAGTTCTGACACAGGGCATTTTTAATGGGGACCCAAAGGTCCCTGCAGATCCGTGAATGGGCTTTAGGAGATTAATGAGCTGTACAATTTTTGGCTACACATGCCAGTGTGTATCTCACCGGGTAAGCAGTCTAAAGCTTACATCAGATTTACTAAGGGATTGATAACTATCACCCCTGCCCAATAACTTAAAACATATTAAGCATATTTCCATGGTTAGAAATAGAAGACATAATTATGAGTTACAGATGAGAAAAAAGTGCTTTAAAATAGCTGACTTGACACCTGTTGAGTGACTCAGACTAAGTGTAGTTCAGGTAACTGGGGCATCTGGGTCTCCCTGAGAAGGACACCAGGAGCAGCCAGACTCCCGTTTTCTTCCACATTTCTAAATCCAGAGCATATCAGGTGTTTGTTTCTTACTTATCAGGAATCCAGAGTCTAACAGTTCTGTCTCGTGAAGCAGACGCCAGTAAGTTTCCAAGTGGAGAAAACTGCACGCTGGTTACAACATCCTTGTGACCCACGTATCTGAAAGCTCTAGTTTGTGGCCTGAAATTCCATAGCATAAGAAATGTATCCCAAGAAGCAGTAGCTATTGAGAAATAGAAAAACAAAAGTTTGTTAAAACTTAACATATAGAGATGTCTTGTTTTAATGGACAGCATATGTAATAACAAGAAGTCCATGTAATAGAGGGACTGAAGGTTGTAAGATTGACCAGCAATGGCAAACATATCTTTAAAAGAAACACAAAGCTCCATGAATATGCAAGCTTGGTTGTTTCCTGTGCAAGCATGCAGCAGGATTCCGGCCCGTGTTGGGTTAGAACTCACTGACTGTTAGCTAGGAGGCAGCATAGTGTAACAGAGCACACGGGCAGGGGTTGGTTCTGTCTCTAACTCTCAGGGTGACTAGGGAAAGTCACTGTCATGAGGACCGAAGGGTTTTCCTGAGAGGGCCGGCTGAGAGCACTTAAAAAAAATGTTTTTTGTGGAAATAACTTCACATTTATAAAAAAGCTACAAGAATAATATGAAGAACATTAAAACATACATTACCAGATCAACCTGTTGTTAAAACTTTGCCC
This sequence comes from Micronycteris hirsuta, assembly GCA_004026765.1. Classification (NCBI taxonomy): domain Eukaryota; kingdom Metazoa; phylum Chordata; class Mammalia; order Chiroptera; family Phyllostomidae; genus Micronycteris; species Micronycteris hirsuta. The sequence continues at coordinate 823 of PVJI01006880.1, read as the reverse complement.
CATTTGCCCTGGTTGGTGTGGCTCAGTGGATTGAGCACCAGTCTGCAAACCAATAGGTCACCGGTTCGATTCCCAGTCAGGGCACATGCCTGGGTTGCTGGCCCCCAGTTGGGGGCATACTGGAAGCAACCACACATTCATGTTCCCCCCCCTTCTCCTCTCCCTAAAAATAAATAAATAAAATTTAAAAACACATTTGGTTTATAATGTGCTCTCGCACTTACTTGCACACACATGCTGCTCTGTCTGTACATGTGTATGCACACACACAGGGTTTTTCCTGAACCACTTGGAAGTAAGGGAGTAAGTAAAATCATCACTATGGCACTTTGATTCCTAAATACTTCAGTGTGTTTTTCTAAGAACAAGGATATTCTCTTACATAGCACAGTTACCAACTTCAGGAAATGTGTCATTGACAATGCTTTAACCTACCAACTGTATTCCAATTTTGTCAACTGACCCACTAATGTATTTTATTGCTAGAAAAGGTAATCTTAAAAGTCTCTTTCTGCTCTGTTTATGACACTCTACAATTAATAAAAGAATTATGTATGTCAGACATCAGCTTATGGCTTTAGGAAAAGGAAAACAAATGTGATCAACAAGGAAACTAAATGCCTTGGATAAAGAATGAACACATACATGAAAGCTTAGTCTAGCTCTTGCCTCCAAATCCAAATTTACATATGTGCACAGCCTACAAAATAGCCCCAGATAATAGGAACCAGGTCAATGAGAATCACTGACTGTAGAATACTCAGGAAAAAATGTAACTTTAAAAATTTAAATGCAGTCAATATTACTGCTGGATGAGATATAT